>OZ010698.1:10239801-10492356 GCA_963932265.1 Thymelicus lineola | reverse complement strand
AGTGACATCTATACATTGAAGTATAATGTCATCTCGAACAGACTTCTCGAACAAAATGAGTGGTCCCGTCGGGAGGTTCCATTTTCAAAATCGAGCCCCCGTTCTCCTTGAAGATTGAATCCCATTGGCGCCATACATTGTTTTCACGGTGTCGGTTCTATACGCTAGTAATAATACTTAAATGCATGTATATGAATGATTTTGAATTTTATACTTTTAAAGAATATACGTGCAGTTTAATACCGCCCCGCTCATCGTCTGTGACTCGCGCCACCCCCCGCCAATCGCTGTACATTGTGTTTATAATGGCGATGGCTTTCTACTACGAAAGATTAGCTTCGGCTCCAACGAACATCTTGACTTAATGACTTGTACCAATTGTACAATAATATATTATTTGTATAACAAAACCACTGTCTGAGTGTTATTATGAGATTTAATTACATAGGTATACCTACTTATTGTTAGATTACTAATAGGTACTTATCTATATTATTTTTTACAAAATTTATTTTACTTATTGATACCAGCAATTTTACCACTACTAATAACACAGTGAGATTACTTTTATTATCATTTTTATAAGGCGATAATTTTTTTAAATATGTATTTTCAAATTTGATTACTAGAAATGCAAGCATTGAATGTTAATTTCAATTACTTTTTTAATTAAAAACTAATAAGCTTCGTGTAATATCGTCGTGTAGTGTAGCTTCGATTTACAACCAAAAATTTGAAAAGTTTGATAGTATCTAGGTATAAAATCCGGGCATTTCCACAAAAAAAAACCGGATATTTTAGTTGCAAAAATAATTGTATCTCATCGTCGGCCGGCCATCTCCCTTATTATTATTACAAACAAGCACTAAGAGCGCGGGGTATGGTCTATGTTCGCGGGTATTGTATGCTATTAATACTCTAAGATTGTATGTATGATCTTTTAGCGCCCAGTGGTCTTGAAAAGTGACGCTCTACTTAAAAAAAGCTCGCCTGACAAATTCAAAGCCGAACTGAATGCTAAAGCCTATACGTCCGGATAATGAGCCGGAATAGTGTGACAGCATGTGGAAGAAGTGATGGACCGAATTACCAAATGTGGTGAATAATTGCTAGTGGCAAAATGCCTTGTCTCCTTTAGAACGCATCATTCAAAGTTCGGCCTCGCTGGGAATTGAACTGAGGACCGGCACGATCCGGCATGGTTGCCGTTGCATCATTGCGCTACATGGAACTGTCGCTAATCTCTTTAATAATCCGGACTAGAGCGTATTTTCAAAGTATTTTCTAAGCTTATATAATCATGAGGAATGAGTAGGTACAATGGAATTAGATTAAATTAGGTCACAGTGGCTTGGAAATCTTAACGCACACCATCAGAGATCCGGCTCTGTAATCAATATATTGTAATTTAAATTATCAATAGAACAGATTACTGTTAGATATCGATTGATCAAACAGCTAAGATTTCCGGGCGCGGTGAACCAAAAAAGTCGGCTTTGAATAAATCCTTAGAGTAATATTATAATGAGGGATGAAGAGCCCTCTGGGGGGTGGTTAGGGAGGCGTCGAGTCGGAAAACTTCACCCTTATCCCTTAAGGGTGAATGTATGCTTATCTAATTATAGGTTAAAAGGCGCTGTTGATGAAATACGATTGAAGCTATTATCATCTATGATAAGTCATGGGATGGGTAAGTGGAATTCCTTAATACCTGCTTGCTGGATTGTCAAAAATCGTAATATGGCTTTTTTATCATAATATCATTGTAATATGGTATGTGACGTCATTTGTCGCAGTCCATCCATCCATCAGCCCTTGGAGGTCCACTGCCGGACATAGGCCTCCCCTAACTTGCGCCACTCTGACCGGTCCTGAGCCTTCTGAATCCAGTGGATGCCCGCTGTCTTCTTCAGGTCGTCAGTCCGCCTGGTCGGGCGGCGTCATATACTCCGCTTTCCAAGACGTGGGCGCCATTCGAGGACATTTCTTCCCCAACGGTTATCGGTCCTTCGCACTATGTGGCCAGCCCATTGCCACTTCAGCCGGCTAATTCTTTGAGCTATGTCGGTTACCCTTGTTCGTCGGTTACACCTGTCGCAGTGATATAACGGAATTGTGTTTTATGACATTAGTGATTCTAGCGTTGCTTTTCAAGGTAAATCGTTACTTAAAATCATTAAGTTAAAGGAGGCAATTTAATTAGAAAATACCTTCTGTTTAAACCAACACCAAGATTTCAAGTGTACTTACCTCATAATATCATGCAATGCGGTTTATTTATTTTATACGTTACTAGACAATTTAGGCAGTTATTATCCACTAAAGCATCTCATAAAAAGAGAAGGCGTATTAAATTAATTTACCAAAAAAATACACAATAGGTACGCTAAGTCTTAGAGTTCTTAGACGTTCAAAAACCAAAAAGGCAAACCAAGATTCAATAAAACTGCACTTGTAATAACAAAACCTATTGTGAATAAATCTCAAATCCCTACTTGCATCATTTTGACAATAGGCCAATAAATTCGCCATAACACAGACAAAAAGCTTAATCTTTTACAAACATACAGACACATATTTTTATATAGTTTGCATCAACAAAGGATAGATGGGCATTTTTATGATGAGTGCTTACCCTACTTTTGTTAAGGGATTTACGTTAAAATAATATTAGCCATATTTATTGTTAAACGTGTTTTATTGACTGCTATAAAGAAGAATTTGTTGTCTATTATTATTTTTTATTATCTGTTCCGTTGTTAATTGGAAAAAAATGAACGCGGTAGCCATGTTTCGGATTATGGTTTGGTCTGTTGGTCGGTTATTGTGCAGTTGTAAAAATATGGGCAGTTTAATGCTCTTTTAATAGTTTATTATAGTTCACACAGGTGTTAGTATAGTACATTAGATTTTTTTACCTTTTCTTTCATGAAAAAAAAATATAAATAGGTAAAGTACCTACCTATTTTCGAAACTTTAATGAAGTAAATCAAATGATGTACCTACATGAAAAAAATAATAATTTAACCGCATGATTGTTTCCTGCAAGCTAATTTCTACTTCATTTGCTAGGTGGTAGAACCTCTACATGTCTGGTTCGCCTAGGTGGGCGCCACCACCATGCCACACATCTTTCTGCCTTGTCTTAATTATCTACTTAATTATCTTAAGAAATTTTGTTTCATATTTTTCCATGTTGAAAGTTTGTTTCATAATTGAATAAAATTCATTAAAAAAATTAAGAAATTATTGATCTGAGTTTTATCTATCGAGTTAAATAAATTGTTACATGTTGAAGATAATAAATATCATTCGGCTCATGGACTAGATAACTATTGTATACATTGAAGTATAATGTCATAGAACAGACATCTCGAACAAAATGTGTGTTCAGCCGGGAGTAATACTACTTCAATGATTGTATATTACCTATTAGGTACACGTCTAACAAAATTTTCTGTTTCCTTCTTATCTAGCTAGCTCTCCTAACTTTTACTTGTATGGGCTGAAGTATGTAACGCACACTGGTGGTAGGTAGGTAATTTTGTTCAAAATTGTTGCACTTTTTTAGTAATAAGTATAGAGTTATGGTTTAGCTAGAATTTAAGTTTCGGTATAAATTAGACCCTTAAAATAACATTATCTGTGTTATGTACAATCGGCAAAATAATCAGATGTGCAGGACACGATTTTAAAACCTTCTGTAATTATTGATTGTTAAAGATTGTTTGTGTTATTATCAATGTTAAATGATACCTGTATACGTAAGGTATGATTCAACATTGATAATAACGTAAACAATATGTAATATTAAACATTACAGAGGGTTTTGAATCGTTCCCTGCATACTTAATTCTTTTGTCGACTGTACTAAAAGCTATCATTTACATAAAATTAAACTTCATTAGATTATAATATAACGTGACCAAATCGGGCAATATAACGGAGGGATTCGCAATCGCAATAAAGGGAAATTGTCGCTAAAAACGTTTTCAATAAAACCGTACCGAGGTCCCCTCTCGAATCAATTATTTTCACACTTTGGCGCGTAAAAATTGGTGCGAACGGTCCACAGACTGCACAGACTCAATCGTACGCTGGCAGTTAATTAAATAACGTTATTGCGTTTTAAATAACCTTTGTATATGCGACATTTTAACGTGAAGTGTTATATAAGATGGCGCGTATGTAATTATAGCAAGATGTGCAGCAATTAATATGATTTTAGTGGCGTTTATGGATTCAGATCATAGACTATAAGATATGGCTTCTATAGTAGGATAGAAAAAGCCGAATACAATACATCGAAAAACAATTCTTCGAATAACAATTCGTAGAACAACCAATTCATCGAGTAACAGTTCTTCGTATAGTAATTCGTAGAACAACCAATTATTCATCTAATGAAATTTCATACAATGGCAATTCGTCGAATGAACAATTTTTTTGCCACAATTTTTCTGTGTTATAAATTGGTCTAATTGTATCTGCATATTTTTAGGATTGTGGATTTATGAATGCAATATCATATTTTCAGAATTTGAAATAGCGGAAATCTAATGGGTGGAACAACAGAAATAGCGCTTTGTCTCAAAAATGTTGTCTATAGCGATTTTAGATATCGCAGATTTTGAATCCGATATAATGATTTTGATCCAGTTAAGATTAACAACGAGAAATTTTCATTTGTTGAAACAAGTTCTATCGAAACAAATTCGTTGAAACGGTTAAGGTGCGGAGGGGTGTGGTGGCCCGCGAGCTGAGAAGCAGGTGGTTTTAAAGCTCATCACAGCGGCGAGGCTGGTGGGCAGATGGCTAGCAAGCCAAAGCTGCGGTGGTGAGCATTAAAAGCATCTGCGACGATAAGCTCACGTGGGGCCGCCGGAGCCCCGCAGCGCCGGAACCGTGACAGAAACGGTGCTTGCTGCATGCTATATGCTGCATACGCCCTAGTGCTGCCTTTCAAAGATGCGTGACTTTTGGAATAATAAAAAAATATTTATTAATGATCATATGAAAATTATATCATTCGATTCGACGAATTGTTATTCGACGAATTGGTGATTTGATGAATTGTCATTCGGTGAATTGTAATTCGATGAAAAAACAAAAGTCAATATTCGTTATTTTAATACCGTTAAAACAGTTTACGTTCGTTAATAACTCAAAATTAATAGTTACGAACGGTTGATATTCGCAACGAACATTATCAACTCATGTTGGCGTTCATTAATAACAAGTTGATTCGTTAGCAGCTCCAGCTCATAACAGTAGCAGCTGTCCTGCGGTCTGTTCGCTGCACACGACATTATTATGTAATGAAGGTGCATCCAGCGTGGGTATTGCCGGCTACCCGACAGGTACACAGTGTTGACTACATTTATTGTCTTGCCGAAATGTGGCGTGGATTTAAACGTGTGTTCTTCAGTGGCTGAAATTCCACTGTAATTGAGGAGTGACTAATCAAAAACCAATAATTCCAGTTTCTAAAAAAATACTATTTTTCTGATCGTGATGAAAACATTGAAATTTATTAAATACTTCATTCGGTTTGATTAAAAAATTAATATTTCTATAGTAAAAGAACCCTTCAAAAGTCTAATTCGGATTAAAAGCCAATAAATAATTTAATCTAAAATACTGTATAGTAATGAAACGTTTTTTGCTTTTTCTCTAAAATTAGTTTAGAATGGAAATATTGGTTTTTGATTAGTCACTCCTCAATTATTATTAACCATTAACAAATTGTCTCATGGAGTTAGTTCTGTGAGTTTAGTTCTTATGTATGACTTTATTTTCTTGTGTACAGCAGCTAAAATAGATAGGTACTCATTCATAATAACTTCATACTCTAACTTAATATGGCTTCAACCCAATAATTCCCCACTACTGGGCACGGGTCTCTCCTCTTGAGGAGGCCTAGAACATACTCCACCACGCTGCTCCAGTGTGGATTGGTATACCGTATACTAGTTATAAGTTTCAGGTTGAAAATTAATCTGAGAACGTTATGAAATCTCATGATGCCTCTAACTCTACAAGACGTGACTATAGATACATATACCGCCTTTTGTCTATGTCTGTGGCGTCTATGCTAGGTATTCATAATTCTCAAATCAGTTGCCAAGCGATTATCGAAAAGTACCTTGTGATCACGTCTTTATTTTCTGATCCAGATATTACCAGATATTACGGCCTTAAGCAAGGTAAGCCTAAAAGTGTTACTGTACAATATTATCAAAGTCCACCCTATTTACCACACGTGATGCGTTAATACAGGAACACGACCCCAGAGTGCTATTCCCTTTAAATTCAGGGTGCGTACTGAACGTATGTCCCACGTAACCGCAACCTCCTAACTGTATTGTTACCTCTATTAACATTCGCAGTAAACTTTAACGCTCTCGATAAAACTAGTGTTGATAAGTATACGAGTACATCACTACTGCCTGTGACTTCATCTGTGTTGTTTTCTTTTCCACATAAAACCATATCAACTTTTTAATGTGGTTATAATCGATCATGAATTACATACAAATCACAACAATAACTTATTTATTTATTTATTTAAACTTTATTGCATTCATAAACTGAATTACAATGGGTCCGCCCACTTTAAACTTTAAACTGCTCTCCTGTAAAGTTAGCTTAATGTCGCTTAGTCAATTTTTTCCTTTCAAGTGTCGATATGTAAACGTGTTCATGATAATACAATCTGTGGTAGCGATCTCAAAGAGCCGCGTGTAACGTGTTACAGGATGTAGTTTTATTCGCATCGTTACGAATTACGACTGTGTCGAGCATAGCGTAAACCGACTGTATTACTGTCATCTGTGTACTGTGGTTAATACCAACATAATCTCATATATCCCGCAAGAATTCTAAACTTTTCCGAGATAAAAAGTAGCCTGTGTGTTAATCCAGGGTATTGGCTATCTGCGTTCCAAATTTCAGCCAAATCGGTTAAGAAGTTGTGGCGTGATTGAGGAACAAACATGAAACATCTTCACAAACTTTCGCATTTATAATGATATCAATTTAAATTATCTCATTTTAAATATTTACAGAAACAGGAGAAGCTCCTATTTCTATGGTGAGAGGTGCATGGTTTGACAAGGGTTAACATAATTTATGATTTCATATTTTCTCCTAAGTTTTCAGGAATTGTAGGCCTCTCAGGATTGCGGGTAGATTTGAAAATTTTAGTGCATTTTAATAAACACTGTGCGTGAGTACACAAATGCAAAAATAATACTTAATTTATTTAGTATGTTCTACAGGATCATTCCTAACGTTTGCGCCAATATGTCAGAAGTTTTCTTTGGATATACAGTCAATTTTTGATGTGAAACATCTATAGGCGAGGGCTAAACCTGATTTTTGGCGCGGTGAGTGGCGACGCTTCGCTGCACTATATTATTACGGTAGGGCAATATGAAAAAAAATATATAATAACACAATGTGGCTGTAGCATACGGTAGGACAAATTCTAAATTTCAAAATAAGAAACGTTGGTGTATTGGGAGATGGTCGGAACTATAAATCGCGATACCTGAGTTCAAATCCTGGCGAAGTGATAATATTATTCTTCTAATTTTTTTTTTTACAATAAAATATGTCTGACATCGATAATTATTTAGGAAGTGAAAGTGTGCAGCCTCCTACAAAGAAAGCAAAATCACACTATGACACATTATCAAGTCATCAGTAAGTAAAATATATTTTTATGAATAAACTGTGCATTTATCTGCATTTAAACACGTGTATATTTTGTAAAAATATAGTAATTGTATAATCTACTCTCAATCTAAAATTCTTGAGTTTAGTAGTATATTAAAGTCACACTGAAATTTTTTGAATAAAAAATTTTGTATATAAAGAAAATAAATGTTTATTAAATAAACTGTTATCATTTTCTGGAGACCGTAATATTGCATTTTTTCGCCATGCCAGTAGTTCCTGTCATAATCTGTACTTTTATGCCTATTAGTTGTATAAAATAATATCGATGTTTCACATCTACCAACCGTCCCATGACAGCTCATATTTTTTTTGGTACATTTACACTAAAGCGCGTCGCACACGGCGAAGATACTATAACATTTTATCTTAAGATAAAATATCGCTCACTATACTATACATTTTGTATGAACCATCACACACGGCTAAGATACGATAATATTTTCATATTACGCATCTTAAGATATCGAGCGATATGGACATTTCATGTTAAGATGCCGAGCGATGCAAAGATTTCATCTTAAGATGCTTAATATATCGTAACATGCCATCTTAAGATACAAAATATATCGTAAGATCCTTACACAGAGTGTGCACAATATTCGATGCAAAATGGAATGAAATATATTAATTTTACTTCTTCTTAGCCGTATTGGGGCGGCTTAGAATACTAACCCCAATCCCGCGCTGGATGGGTGTCGTAAGAGGCGACTTAATCCGGCCCGCTGGTGGTAGGGTCCTCGGAGGGATTATAATATTGGTAGTATTGATTTTAATTGTTAATTAATACCATTATTACTATTATAATTTCTGGCCGGCAACGCATCAGTGATGCCTTTGGTGTTGCTGATGTCCATGGGCGGCGATAGCCTCTTACCATCAGGTGGATCGTCAGCTCGTTTGCCGGCTATTTCCATAAAAAAACCTTTTCTCTCTGTTTTTGCTGTTGTTTTTATTATTAGTACGCAAAATATTGGAAACTATAAACTATAAACTTTCTTTTGACTTTTTAAAATATATTTGAAACATTTTCGATGAAAGGTCTTCGTAAAGATTAGGTAAACTCACCGCGGTCTTTCCTAAACTTTATATGATTTTCTACCCAAATTGTTCCGCAATGGCAACGTGCGGCAGAAATTTTTAAGTCATATTCGAAGTCAGAATCATCATCCGATGAGCTATCCAATAAATCTAATAGTAAGGCCGTATTATTCATATTAGATTATCCTGTATATAGATTGCGGGGAAATACGACGTGTGACCCAGAGAAAGATTCGAGCGGATATAAATATTATCGTATCTTAACCGTGTGCGATACCTTAAGATACTATAATATTTTATAGCCACGCATCTTAAGATAAAATATTATCGTATCTTCGCCGTATGTGACGCGCTTAAGGGCTCTGTTAATCTTATCACTAATTTTAACCTCCCAGCCATTGTTCCTAGCTAACATAATAACAATCATCCACACCTGAAGCACTCGACCATAATTCCATTTATTTCGCCCATTCGATAATCGAATAGAAGTTTCCAAAACGATTTATCGCTGCCAACATCCCCGATTCAACTTTATAGCTTTCGCGTAAAAACTACCAGCCTTCTAGTAATATAAACTTGGACCAAATTATCTTGCTTCTGAGAAACTGTAGCATAGACTCTACTGCTCCAAAAATAAGGCTTGAATTTGAAGTAACTTCACAATGATAGAGGTAAGCATAATTCGGTTCGCGCGTAACTGAGTAAGAGCGCTCGAGTCGTTCGGAATTCGAATATTATTGCAATATGGCGCCCAATGACATGTTAATATGGGCCTTCGGAACCGAAATGCATAATTTTATTCCTCGATTCTGAGAGAAATCGAGTTTTGACTGTACCATATTAGAATTGTTATTAGATATTGACTGTTTCATTGATTTAATGTTATTAGAAATAGAAAAAAAGTACATGCGCATTGAACTTCAACTCATTTGATCCAGTAGTTTCGCAGTTAATTGGCTGTAAAGCGCGGACAGACACATGAGTGATCCTATATGGGTTCTGTTTTTCGTTTGTTTTCGTACGGAACCCTAAAAAATTATATGCACGTAGTATTTACGTTTGTACACACATAGTATGCTTTATGTACGAGCCGTAGGTATGTGTGTGTGTGCTTTTGACCATTTCCACATTATCCGATCCGATATCGGTATTGGACGCCGATATGATATCGGGGCAAGTAAAATGTATGAAATATCGTTATGTAACTCCAATATTTAGATATCGAGGCGGATAATGTGATAGGCAGCCCAGGCGCGCACTAAGGTTTCTCGTCGGTCGCGGTGCGGCAAATTGTCGCAACTTAGTGATAAAACTTACCTTTTTTTACCGCACAGTGCACGCAATACAACTCAAAACTTTGTGCTACAAAACCTGCGGCGTTTCGCTTCAGCAGCGAAAGACTGTAGTGCGCGCCTGGCCTTATAAGCGAACCTGAAACCCTTATCCTGTTTAATTAATCGCTACATCGCTAGATCACAATAAATAATAAAACATCAAATTGTTACAACTTGTATCCTTAATAAGAAGTCTTTATTGTATCACAAAACGAAAACTTAATCAAAGAAAAAATGGCTATTAACGCGCGATAAACGTTAAAGCAATAACGATTTTCTGTACCCATTCCTACATCTTAATTCAGTAGCAAAAGTGCCAACATGGCGGGGACTTTTTCAATAAAACTGGCAACATCTGGCGGAACACTTAAGCGCGGAGAGGGAAAGCATCTAACTCTTTCGCACATACGTATTTCTTGCCAGTCGAAAAGAGATGGCGAATGAGGGAGTCCAGAACGAAATTAATATGTCCTTTTCTTAACATTTTCGTCGGATGCCAGCTTTATTATTTTATTATTGATGTCGGCTCTCGATATTACTTTATTATTATATTTGTGTTGTCTGTTCGGACTGTGCAAGGCAGCAATTAGGGAGTGTAATAAATAACACATGGTGTATCGTTACACGTTAAATGATATGATGTCTATCAAGTCCAATAACTATCTTACTTATATCTATACTACCTACTTACCTACTGTTAGACTTGACTTAGTTTGACTGTGCATGGCTAGAAGGCTGCGACAGGCCTCATTAGTTGACTTATGATGTCAAAGTCAAAAGACAAAGTGGTGGGCACTTTATAATACGTATTCACAGCCATTGAAGTATAATGTCATACCTATAGAACAGACATTTCGAACAAAATGTGTGTCCCGCCCGGAAGGTTCTCCTTTCAAAATCGAACGAATTGAAGATTGAAGCCACGTGGCGCCAGTACATTGGGACATACATGGTGTTCGCGGTGTCGGTTCTATACGCTAGTAATAATATTTCAAAGTTCACAGCACGCATAATAATATTATTGTGGACTATGAGAAAGCCTTTGATTCTATCGAGACCTGGGCAGTACTAAATTCTCTTCAGCGGTGCCGGATCGACTACCGTTATATCGAGGTGTTGAAGTGTTTGTACTCATCAGCCACCATGTCCGTCAAAGTACAAGACACAGCCACGAACCCCATCCGACTGCAGAGAGGTGTCAGGCAAGGGGACGTTATATCCCCAAAACTGTTCACCGCTGTGTTGGAAGATGTGTTCAAGCTGATGGAGTGGAAATGACGTGGCATTAACATCAATGGTGAATACATCACACACCTGCAATATGCCGATGATATAGTCATCCTGGCAGGATCCTTGGAGGAACTTGGTACAATGCTTGGGGACTTGAACAGCGCCTCACAACGGGTGGGTCTTAAGATGAACATGGACAAGACGAAAATCATGTCGAATGTCCATGTTACACCCGTACCGGTTGTTGTTGACGGCGCTGCTCTCGGAAGTTATAGAGGAATACAATTACCTGGGACAATTGATCAAGATGGGTGAGTCCAACTTCGAGAAAGAAGTCACTCGTAGAATCCAACTCGGATGGGCTACGTTCGGGAAACTGCGTCATATCTTGTCGTCCAAAACACTACCTCAGTGCCTGAAGTCGAAGGTGTTCGAGCAGTGTGTGTTGCCAGTGATGACATATGGATCTGAGACGTGGTGCTTTATTGTCTACCTAATCCACAAGCTCAGAGTGGCTATGTTCAGTATTTCTCTACGTGATCGAATCAGAAACGAGGAGATCCGTAGACGAACAAGGGTAACCGACATAGTTCAAAGAATTAGCCGGCTGAAGTGGCAATGGGCTGGCCACATAGTGCGAAGGACCGATAACCGTTGGGGAAGGAAGGTCCTCGAATGGCGCCCACGTCTCAGAAAACGGAGTATAGGACGCCCCTCGATCAGGTGGACTGACGACCTGAAGAAGACAGCGCGGCGGGCATCCGCTGGATTCAGAAGGCTCAGGACCGGTCAGAGTGGCGCAAGTTAAGGGAGGCCTATGTCCAACAGTGGACCTCCAAGGGCTGATGGATGGATATTATTGCGAAATATATACGCTTCATGTTTAAATAACAACCGACTTAAAATACCAAGTTATGTCGTTCATAAATCTCCGACAGGGTTTGACGACTGTTTTATAACGTTAAGGTTTGTGACAGACGGCTTAAAGTTCGCAGAAGAAATGAAATTCACGAAACACGTCATTTTTTTTAATACCAGCTTTTCGGAAAGTATTAGTTCTTCGAATGATGTGCCTAACCCATATCCACTTCAGCTGACTCATTCGCTGAGCTGTCGGTTATCGTTGTTCGTCTACGGATTTCATCATTTCTGACGCGATCACGCACTGCGTGACACGCAGAGAAATAACTAGCATAATCCTCTCCATAGCTCGCCGTGCGACTGAGCGTGTGGATTAGGTAGACAATAAAGCACCACGTCTCGGAGCCGTATGTCATCACTGGCAACACACACTGCTCGAATACCTTCGACTTCAGGTATTGAGGTTTTGGACGACAAAACATGACGCAGTTTCCCGAACGCGTCTATCCGAGACAATCCGAGTGGCTTCTTTCTCGAAGTTGGACATATACATCTGGATCACTTGGCCCAGGTACAATTTCGAGAGCAGCGCCGACAACAACAACCGATAGATGTGACATGTGGACATTGGAAAAGATTTTAGCCTTGTACATGTTCATCTTAGTTGTGAGGTGCTGTTTTTCGACTATTACTCATCAACTAATTAAGTTAACTTAATCATGATAGTTTTTTTTCACATAAATTTTTAGGGTTCTGTACGAAAATACGAAAAACGGAACCCTTATAGGATCACTCGTGCGTCTGGGCGACCGTCGTTCACAGCCAATTTATTCCGAAACTACTGGACCAAATGAGTTGAATTGCACTTTTTGTGACTCAAAGATGAAGGTATAAAGTAAATAACTGAATATTGAAAAAAATTAACAAAATCAAAATCATATAATAATAAACAAAAACTGTTTAGCAAACCGTATCGTGTGGTATGTCAAACGAAAGGGATTGCTGTGAGGATCTCAAATATATTTTTGTTATGATTTTCACTGGACAGTTTTAAAATTATTCAAGAAAGAACGAAAATTAAGCCAAAAATTTACCATTCCCCCCTTATCTCCGAAACTACTGACGCTAGAATTTTGGAAAAAAATACCGAGAATAGTTCTTTACTTAAATATTACAGGAAAATCTATAACAACTGTATGGTTTTAAAAAAACGGGAAAAATTTGTAAAATAGAAAAATAACACAGTACAGAACCCTCTCCAAGCCAGTTTAACTCGCACTTGTCAAGTTGTGTAATGTGTTCATCAGTCTATGCATGTATGTTTGTTCCTATGTGGCGTTGTAGAGACCAAACAATGATATTATAATTAAACATTTTAATATTAATAAATAGTTATGTATTATTTTTATATTATTTAAGGTTTTTTAGTTTTAGGTTAATTGTTCTTGTATATTTTTTTTTATTTCTGTATAACTTAGAATATTAGCATTATGAAGCAAGTAGACATAGAAGCACATTTTATGAATAAAATTAAACATCATTGGTGGTGGATATAAAAAGCAGCGTTGGATTGGTGCCAAATATTGCACGTAATATTTAAATTAATTTGTTATTTATTTTGAGCAATATGTCAACAATGCAGGCCTGCAGTGCTAAGTTATTTTTTTCTTTGCAACTAATTATATGACAATTCGTATGTTGAATAAAGCGTCTGTTGCGCGTGGATCAACTCCGTAGACCGACTAGTTGGTCCACAGGCAAAAAAAAATTCCCATGGACCAACTATTATAATTGGTACCACAATCTGTAAGAACACTTCAATATTTTTCGATTGTTTGTTAAAAACGGATTATTTAGTATGTAATTGAAAGTAAAAGGCAAATTCATTCATTTACCCCGACACTAACGCTTCAAACTTTCATAAATTTAAGAATAAATTTTTCGACTAACATAACAGATTTTTTTGGAAAAGTCAACCATTCTAATATCCACCCTTAAAACACGTAAGGACTATTCAACTACGATAAAATATATTATTATATATCGTAGTATTAATTCAACATTTGAATAATATTTGTAATACATTTTTTTTACTTAAAATAAGTTAATGCTTGACAACAATCTCACCTGATGGTAAGTAGAGATGTGGTCCAGGACGGTGAGCGCACTAACTTAATAAAAGCCTATTCACTCTTTTCTTGAAGACATCCACGTCATAGGTGGGCGGGAACGCAGACGTAGGCAAGCTACTCCAATCCTTCGCGGTGCGCATAATGAACGACGATACAAACCGCTCCAGTGTACGTGTTTTGTTCCGTACCGGCGGGATGTTCACGACGAAAGGGTGGATACCGATGGATGGATGGTGTGCCGTTCGATGAAGGAACAGGGAAGGGGGAATTAGTTAATACAAATAATTCCTGCGCACACTCTCCAAAATGTGCCCATAAAAAACCGAGAGACTGGCTACTCTGCGCCTGTGCTTGAAACTTTGCAGACTGGTATCAACCAGATCTGGGTCACCAATAAGCCTCTTCGCATGCTTCTTCATCGCATCTTAGGCAGAAATGTGACATTTGGCTGCACCTGCCGAAGTGTGAGAACAGTACATACTCCACACACGGCTGAACCTGAGCTTTGTATAAGGTTAAGGGTTGCCTCGAAATACAACAGAATTAATCTTTAAATATCTAACAATTTATACATACTCGTATGTAGATATAGGTAACCGGAAGGCGTTTTCATAAGGCTTCCCGCCCACGTCCGATAATCGGTGACCGATTTTTTGTAGGAGAAAAATGGAACGTACTGATAGCAATGGTGCAACGCACACGTCCTACAAAAAGTCGGTCAGAAATAAAATCGGTGCATTCCGACCGATATCGGTGAAAAATGGAACCACCGACAGTCGGCCACAAAATCGGTCATAAGAATCGGAGGAAAAATCGGCCCGATTATCAGTCCTACAAAAAGTCTGACGTGGGCGGGAAGCCTAAAGTATGTAATATGACAATATTACTCCGTGTGAATAGGAAATATACTTTAGTACAATCACAGAAACACGGACCTATGTTTAGCAACTACAGTGGCAACAGATGATTTATACATACAATGTCATTGAATGATAAAGTAATTATTCCACTAATATGTGACGAGACATTGCTGCTGACGTAGGCCGTCTGTAATTCAGGAATGGACGCCAATATCTACAAGAATTATAGTATTTTACTGGTATAGGTAAAAGTAAGCGTATTTTTAATTCTGTATCCATAAAAAAGTGTGATTTATGGTGGTAAAAACTATCATAAATAAAGATGTTAACAATCTTTGAAACATGTCATGTAATCCTTTCATTCCGTATATTAGTTGCACTCAACGTATTATTTTAATTACTTATTGGTATATATTATTACAGTTAGGAAATCACGCACAAAAATTCATGAAATACTACTTACCTAATTATAACTTTCAAATAAAACTTACCTTATAATGTATAGGATGTCCAAAGTTACGCAGAATTTTACATGGTAAATTGTTTCAGAGAATTGGATGGTTATGGGTTACTAAACATGGAAAGATTAGAACCACTTACTTTCATTGTTGAAGAATATTTACAAAATAATAAAAATAGTGTCCATGATGCGCATGTTTCAAACAAAATATGATAAGAATATTGTGAGACACGTCCACACAGGGGACAATTCTCTGATCAGTTCATAAAGCAATATAGATGAATTGTTTCATCGACAATTAAAAATAGAATTACTTACTAATACTCTACTATTTGTAATTGTTATAGATGTCCACTGGCAATTTAACGCCATAATTAATTCAAAATGAAGTCTTCAGCTAATAAATTCAAAAAGCAACAACCCATAATTGTCCCACTGCTGGGCTCGTGGTCTCCTCTCACAAAGTGAGGGGTAAAGGCCATAGTTTACCACGCTGGCCAAGTGCGGATTGGTAGACTTCACACACCTTTTGAGAATTTTTTTGAGAATTCTCAGGTGTGCAGGTATCCTCACGATGTTTTCCTTCACCGAAGCAAGTGATAATTAACTTGTAATACGCACATAATATTTGAAAATTAGAGGTGCGTGCCAGGATTTGAACTCGGGCCCCTTGGTTCGGGAGACCAACGTTCTAACCGCTAGGCTATCACTGCTATAAAATAAAAAATGCTTAATAAATTCAAATAATAACAAATAAGAAACATAAACACACACAACAAACTGTCATACACATCTCTAAACTGTGTGGCAATGACATAATGTCGCAGGTGTATTACTCGTATAAACGAATGGTGATTATGAAGCTAGCTGCAAGAACAAACATTTGTGTGACATAAAATGTGTTTCGGAATTGAACACATTTCATGAATCAGGCAGTAACTAGTAAGGAGTCATTGAGGTATCCTTTCCAACCCTCACAAGTCACAAGAAACATTAAATACAAGACTCACATTAACGACATATTTGTGCTAAACTAGTCTGCATATGTACCTATTATGAATATATGTGATGTAGTGATCACTTTCTTACTAGAAATGTATAGCCATAAAGTATTTTCATATCAATAGTACATAAAAAAATAATAAGTAAAACTCACCATTAACATTATTGCTACTCTTCACCGGATCTCTCTCTTCCCTGTCTCCCAATATGGCACTAACACTGAACTTGAGCAGCGGTTTCTTCTGCTCCTGGAAGTCCTCATAACTTCGTACCAAGTCCTCAGTATTCCTTTCCTTCTCCGCCTCATCACCAGAATTCTCCTGATAGTTCAAATTAAACCTCTTTTCCAGTTCTTCCAATCTTCTGATACCAGATTTCTTGCACGCAAACGGTGGGCAGTCAAAAGATCCGCAATGACAACGCCTGGCTAAATTGGGAATGTTGAGAACTTCCTTGTCAGTTCTATCTTCATTTCTTTGATAGAATTCGTTGTTGTAATATGTTGACTCGTTCTTAACGGCGCCGTAGTCTCCTTCATTGCTCTTTGAGTCATCATCTTCTATTTTCTCGTCAATCGACCCATCATTGCGATTATCTTCATCGTTCTCAGTCATTTTGGATTCGTCAACTTCTGGAGAGTTGTCCCTGGATCTTTCGAAGTTCTGCTGCTGCAGGACGTAGTTCTCCAACTGCTGGTTCAGGTACTGGTTGTGGAAGTTGACATTCTTCTGCTGATGCAAAATGTTGTCGACTAAGAAAGGAGAAGTCATGTTAAAAGGTGTCACGTTTGTCTTGTTATAGCACAAGTTGTGAATGGTCTTCAACATAATGTTGTGGTCTAAGTTTTTTTGCGGCGCAAACGGATTCAACTTCAACGGTCCATGTTTCAAATTATCTATCGGGTACATTATATGCTCATGCTACCAACGTGATAATACTCCGAACACTTCACTGAATAACTTCTAGTAACTACTGTTACCAAAATCGTTCACGAAAAGCCAATTCGACGCTCCGACAGCACATTTCGCGCGTGTGTGGATCGCAGCGGTTAAAACTCGACTGACTTAAAGGGAGTGGTCCTTTAAGGGGCGGGTTTACGACTGGGGTTGCTTTTTAGCCACGCTTTTGTACTGTATCACCAGTGCGACCTGACCTCCCGCGCCCCTCTGTATCCACGCGTGGTTATAGAAAACAGACGCTATTGCACCCGTCCTCAGAGATCATGCGTTGAAATGGTCGGTTGTGCGAACAGTTTCCAGCTGTTTTTACCATCTTTTATATGAAGCTCTATGTTACTAACAATAAAGTCGGTTTTGATTTGAGGATACTAATTCGTCGAACCGTGTTAGAAAGATTGTGTGTTTATATATGAGTGCTTTTATTCATTGGTTAAAGGAATATAATATGTCTGTCTCTGGTTCTGAAGAATGATTATGGAGTTTATATGACACTTTCACGTTTTGTAGCAAACACGCTATTACTTTTTGTGGCAATGAAATTGAGGGTGAGGGGGATTCCAATGGCAATCATCAGCCCATGTGCGACTAATATTTGAGAAACGTCACAAAGTTCAAATAAAAATTGCCATAAATAGATAAAAAGTATTAAGTTAAAATTAATCATTAACTATATAATAAAAATAAATTTTACACTTGACAAAAAAATAAAAATGCAAATTTAAATCTTGTGTCGATAAACGATCAACAAGTTTTAGCTATGTAGGAAGATTTTTTTTTTTTAATTTAAAAGCAGGAGTTCTCTATTCGTGAGAAGAAAAATAATGCTTGGGAGTTTCTTATTGCTTCTCCTTGTGTAAGTACTCTTTTACTGAAAAGTTAAATTATTAAAACAGAATAATAATGAAAACAAACGAACAAAAATTGCATAAAGAGTAAATTTTATTTTATTGTTTCTGTCGTGACCGTAGGCATCGTAGCTTCGTAGCGTGTAGCACATCTACGTCGATATACCCTATGACCTTCTTTCTACATTCGTAGCAGAACCGTAGCCACTTAAGATACTTTGTCAGTAACAGAATAAAATTATGATGCCATCAAACTCTGAATAGGAAAGTCAATGACCTCGAATTCAAAATCGTCGCTTAAAAAATACGGTTTGAAGAAAAAGTTAAATAAGTGGGTAACTTTCATTTCTACATTTTTTTTTGTTATTTATATTGATATCATAGCACCTATAAAAAATTAATGTTAACCACGTATCTTTTTCTCCGGTTCTTTATTAGAAGACACTTTCCGGCTTAGTTGTCCTACTTATTGACATTCAAATAAAGTTCATTTTTCTTTGATTAAATTTTTTAAATTGCCTTTTATAAGGTTTAGAGTCTCTAAGCATGCTGATCAATCGAAATAGATTGATACCTCATTTAGAATAGTCCAGGAATCCCTTTAATTAAATAAATAAGATGTTTGACATTGTCCTAATAAACTAGAACCTTTAGCATTACATTCGGGAATTATATACCTAGTGTAATAAAAATAAAGTACTCGTTGATACAAATTGGAAATTATATTAAAACAGCGGCGTCTGTTAAATACAGCGTCCACTTTCCTCGAAGGTCGCGGAAAGGCTGCTGCCAAATTAGAAGAAAAAGCATACGCGGGGTAGTGAAGGAAAAACGCGTTCCAATTTTGAAATTAGCCACACCCCCTTATTGTTATTGGCTGAAGGATTGGCAGCCAAGCGTTGTAACCGCCACTTATGATTGAATTGAATTTCGACTTTACCCAATACAAGTATAGTTGAATATAGGTTGTATATTTCAGTTAAGTATTTTATGTGACAAAAGATACTAAGCGCTGGATGCATGACTTTTATTTCGTTGTTAGAAGTAGGTTACGGACGGCCCGTCGAGTTTTGAATTACTTAAAATGGGTTTTAATGAATTTTATTGAGTTGAGCCAAATTTTGTCATATTTTTTAACACATTGTGCCGCAATAGTAAACTTGGTCTGTTTATCCATACTTTATCATAGATATTTGTTTTAAAGGGCACAAAGTCTCATATCTTCTATCTTCTGATAACTGAAGAAGGTGACAGGTGTAAGACCTTACGAATAAAATGCTTTTTCGGCTTATCTTTAAAATTGTAGTAGGTAGTAGGTGAAATATAGAATTGTTTACTACTGAATTTGCTGACCTGAGTTGAATTGAACTTACGATGTTGACAAAATAGAGTTATAGTTTTTATACTGGGTGAATTTTCCAAGTGTGCGTGGAGGGCAAAATCCGAAACGAGGAATAGCGAAAAATGCTCAAACGAGTCTCGGGGCCGATTTTGATGAAAACTATTAATCATAACATTTTTGAAAAATCAATATTTTTAGCCAGGAATCGAACCCGTTGATTTTGAAAAAAAAAACACCCTGTATTATTACACCATTCGATAGTGTTGTTAACAAGGACCAATTCTGGGAGGTAATGACATACGGCAAACTTAAGGAAAAATAAAAATTTTTTACGAAAAATTAATAAAAACGTTTAAAATGCAGCAGTTTCTTAAAATTCAACATTTTCCTTAAGTTTGCCGTATGTTATTAGTTTCCAGAATTTGGTACTTGTTAGCAATTTAACACTATCGAATGGTGTAATAATAAAGGATGTGTTTTGGAACGCAGTTCCTTATTTTTTCAAAATCTACGAGTTTGATTCCTGGCCAGAAACAAAAAAAAATCTAAAATCTAATGATTCAGTTTTAGTTTTCATTAAAATCGGCCCCGAGACTACTTTGACCATTTTTCGATATTCCCCATAGTTTAGAATTTAACCTTCCACGTACACTTGAAAAATTCAGTCTGTATAACTGACACATTAACAAAATAAAGTGAAAAAATTAAATGGGTTCCCGATACAAGAAACCTGTATTTTCTGCATTGAAGTATAATGTCATAGAACAGACATCTCGAACAAAATGTGTGTCCCGCCCGGGAGGTTCTATTTTCAAATTGAGCCGCGGTTCTCCTTTCTAAATGGAACGAATCCATTGAAGATTGAAGCCACGTGGCGCCAATGCACTGGAACATACATGGTGTTCTGGGTGTCTGTTCTATACGCTAGTAATAATACTTCAATGATTTTCTGCGTTATTATTGCACGTGCTTCGGGACACTGTGTGTGCGAGTCCGACACGCTTTTGGCTGGTTATTTTATGTAAAATCACTCTCAATTGTTATTCAATTCTAATATTTTATAGGGGAAGGCCGGGCAAAATGGACACCTTAAGCTTTGGCGGGCTATACGAAGGGAGTCGATACAGACATACCCAAAATAATGACTGAGTTTGAAACAGTATTTATTAAACTTCTTAATATATTTAACTAAAATATTGTAACATCAGTACTTAACTTAAAATTTTTAATAACGTTAAACTTTGTATCACTATCCGCTTTGCCCAATGCACCGGGTAAAGTGGATAAGCTCATAGGGTAAAGTGAACACATGGTTAATTAAGGAATGATTACCTAATAATATAAAAGAAAATATATGCAATTAAAGGAAACAATAATAAAGAATACAACTAATCACTCATCTAGCATTTGTCACAAAGAAATACGCCATTTCCCTGGTAAGCCGTGCATTTCTCGTCGAAGTCATCCATTGCTTGCAGAAATTGCATTGGATCCAATCGTTAACCGCCTGTTTGTTAATTTCTATATGTAAAATCTTCTTCACAAAAATAGCACATAAACTTTTCATCATTTTCTTTGTCTTTAGATCCTTTAGCTTTAATATTTTTGGTCGTTTTATCAATTTCAGTTGTTTTGGTTCTTTTGGTAGCTTTAGTAATTTTAGTAATGTCAGCATTTTTCTTTCGCGTGGTTTTTGTTTTGGTATCTAAATAAGGGATGTTGCAGATGCGGATGTGTATGCGGATGTTTAAGATCTTATAGGTCGGATCTCCGAGGCCCGAGTCGTTGTGATTAATCCTTTGACAGTGTGTCCGACATTTTTTGGTTTTATGTCACTATGTCAGATACACTGTCAAATAATTAATCACAACGTCTCGGGCCTCGGCCATCCGACTTATAAGATTTTAAACATCCGCCTCCGCATCCACATTTGCATCCGCAACATCCCTGATCTAAATCTTACTCAATGTTTCTCAATAATTTGGCACTTGTTTTAAAACCTTAGTTTTCTGTTCGTCCTTTACAGGAGTGCTAGTAAGCACTTTTGACAATCAGTTTTGAAATTTTCTTTTGCGGCTACCCACAAGAACATGAGCAGTTGGGAGTACACTTATATTTTTTGGACTTAAATGAGATCTAGGCGTACTGGTGGAAGATTTTTGAGTGGCGTTATATCTGAATGGGTCTTCTTTGTCAGATTTAGATATATTTGTGGGTAAAGTGGAATCAAGAAAAGTGATTAGTTCTAAATCTGCGGGCGAAATGAACACTGTTGGGCAAAGTGGATACAGTGTCCACTTTGCCCATGTTCATTTTGCCCAACGGATACTTGTTTAATTTAACCTAATCTAAAATGAAATCCAGAAACAGAATCCCAATAAAACTAGCAGTATGTCTGCAAGGAAACATGCACTTTGAAGAGAGAATCAAGCCAATACAGTAATACTATATAAACATAAGTAATCACAAAAGTACGTACCTTGAAAAGTCGTAAGCAATGTTCATTTTTTAATTTTTGTTATTTTTTTCGCAAACGAGGCGTGGCTATGCGTTAGCTGTATTTGTATACGACTGAGGGGTGCGGGGAGCACCTCGTGATAAGACGGTAGCCCGTTCGGGCCCGCCATTTTAAAATAAAAGGGGGTATCCGCTTTGCCTAGGCTGTTCACTATGCCCGGCCTTCCCCTATGTAATGTAATAGTATGTAGGTACCTATTATTGGAAGAAGTGCAAGTGTTATATCTGTGTTATAACATTTGTTGAATCACCCTTCACAATTTTTAATACAATAACTACACTTTGTTACATTCCGAACTAAACAGCGGAACTATCTGCTTGGATTTATTATTATTCAAATTAAGGATAATAGCGTGATTCCCGATGCAATGCGAACTTTAATTTTGTTTTGACACGTCACCCCTTCGGCCGTGTTGGATTTAATAGCAAGGGGTAGTAACAAAAACAAGGGGTTAGGCTATTTATTCCGATACCAGCGTCCGCATTGAAGTTATAAAAAGTAATGATGTTTCTGCTCACCTGTTATAGTAGTACAATATAATTTATTAAAGTTTTGTAATTCCTGAGTGACACAAGTGCAATAAGCAATTGTTTTTTTATAGTTTCATATTATTATTTACGCCTGCAAAACTCTGGTCTTAGTTTTAAAAGACTGAGAATCTTGGTATATTTATGACTTCCAGTAATTAGTGCGAATAAGTTATTTAACAAGAGAAGGTAGGTTTTATACTTAGTGGGTAGCTGGTAGACCTACAATTATGCTGGAAGCTTGACCACAATCCCACCTGATGTCCATAAGTGAAAATAAATCTTACTTAGTTAAGTTATTTATTTTCTGAATGACGTAAAAGCAATGAGAAATTCTTTTGTTTTAAAATGAAATTCATTTTCATGGTTTAAACTGATTACTCTGATCTGATTAGTGACTATCGCAGCGTTCGGGTCTTGGCTTGAACTTTGAAGGCCTGAAATATGTTATCCAGTTCGGATTATTAGAGAAGGCTACCGACATGGTTTATCAACGATTGCAACCTAAGCCGGCGGCTGATGACCAAATGTGTTCTCCGAAGTACGGAAACACTTAATAATTTTACCCTACTAGTAAACCACCTATCAAAATCACCCGAAGTTCAGTACAAGTGCGTACAAGTCGTTTTACTATCGACACAACTTCGGGTTAGAAGCGCTAAAATGATTATTCTTATGTTAGGTATCAGCTAGCATACAAGTACCTACGGGCTGATGTTAAGTGGTCACCGGCGTCACCGCCCTCCAGTCCAGTTGGTTTCGTACCAACATTTGCTTAAATATTATGGTATAAAAGATGCATAGATTGAAGAGATAAGATTGTTGATTGTCCCTTTTGCTATTTCCTTAAATAATGATAAAAAAAATTGCCCTAGTTATCAATGACAAAATTATTATACTCGTAGTAAGGTATTCGTATATTATTTCAGGTTCAAAGACTTAAGATACAAAACTTTTTAATTTCACTTTTTTATTTATTCCACGGCACCATTACGATAATCATTTATCTGTTAAGCCAATTAAAAGCGCGAAGTATTTATGGCCGCATGCGGTTGACAGTTGAGTTTGACACACATTTTGGCGGGAACTGCCTGCACGTGGCGCCATCTTTTGTTACATTTGTCACGCTTCCCTTTCACAATTTTGTCACGCAGATTTTGTTTTGAGTCATGACATTAATTATACTTTTATAGTTTTATTTATTGCATCTTCTAATTTAATAGGCGATTTTACGCATTAATTTTATTCAAATGTGTCACGGTACGAAATCGCTAAATAGAATTGGATCATGGTGGACTTTTATTAATTATTAACTAACAATAAGACAAAAGCTTAAATTTTAGTTGCGATAATTTATATTAAATAAATAATAGATAAATAAAACTTCGTATCTAACATTTTATGTAACATTGTGCCGTATTGTGAATGGAAATCTCAAATGTAAGTAGTAGGTCATTCGTAGGTACACAAAAAGGTGTGCGTGCATTGAAGTATTATTACTTCGTATACTGTGCCCCGAACATCGAGTCAGGGAAATGCATTATGCATTGCAGCCAGGTGGCTTACTTCATTCACTCACTCACTTGTCACTCACCTACGCTCATTGCGGTCACATGCCAAAATTGTTTAATATCAAACTGAAAAAATGCCGTCTTGCGTGATAAGAACCTGTCAAAATTATTGCACGTAAAAAAAAACAAAAAAGAAAATGGTATTACTTATCATCAGTAAGAAAACAAAATATTAACTTAAATCAACTAAAACGAATTTATTTCATTTATTGTGTATTGTTCCCGCCCGCCATTTTTGAATGAAAAAATTATGAGGCGGGCTACACACTTGGCAAGCCGTAATCGTGTTAATGGACAAATAAATACGTTAAGCCCGATAAGAATGACTATCGTGCATAAGTGTATCAATGATACCTATATGAATAAAATATTTTGACTTTGACTTTGACTTTAGTGTGCTTGTGGATTGAGGGCTCTTTTTTAAAAGTTACTCATATTTTTTCCAAAATCAGGAGAAATTTAGGAAAAAATTGTGAAAACAACGTGGTGAAGATAAAAAATTTGTGAAACGTATGTTAAGAAAGTTGTAATAAACCTTTATAAAATCCAAGTAAACCGTTAAAATCAATTGAGAAATTGTGATTAGCTTTCACAAATTCTGCACAATTTTTCCACATAAAAATATTAAACATACATCAAGTATATTTTGAGATACGAGATTACAGTAATTTCTTAAGTTAGCGGATTGAGTGTTCCAGTTAATCGACCACAACTTTCTTAACATACGTTTCACAAATTTTTTATATTCACCACGTTGTTTTCACAAATTTTTCCGAAATTTTGGAAAAAATATGAGTAACTTTTAAAAAAGAGCCCTCAATCCACACGCACACCCTTTTTTAAAGTTAATCATATTTATATACATATGACAGGTGTTGTGTACTCGAACAACCGATTCATGAGCACCATATTCACCCAACTTGGTGGAACATTGTAGTTCATCTTTACTATCACATATTTTGCATAATAACTCCTTTCTAGAACCTAGAAAAATTCCGACTAACGACATTTTTTACCCACTTAAACGAAGCTTAAGCGAAAACGCATGATAGTATAAGTAAATAAAACAACTTCTTAAATGAAACAAGCACATTTAATCCAATACAATATGAATATAATAGCAAAATATACAAGAACAATTTATTCACACGAATGCCTCATACTTTGGTCAAACCCACACAGCTCTTGATCACTACTAATCACTACACTAAACCCAACCCAATGCTCAAATCTAAACAAGTATACAATTTTAGTTTACAATTTTGCTTACCAGACTAAAATTTGGATAAATTCTTTAATTTCGCATACAAGTTCAACACTAACAACGTATAGTTTTGTTGATATCAAAACAATACATTATTAGTCACATTACATATTACACACTACTTGCTTACATTACCTGAATAATTTTGGGATATACAATTCAAAAATATATTTATTGATGTAACACAATGACATAACATACACATAACCATACGATTTGACCTTCCGTTCATACAAAAACAAAATGAAACGCAATGAATATAATAAGAATGATTTAAACAAGTATGTTTGAGATCCGTATACCTACACAATAGTTAATGCCCCCACCAGGTGGGAAAATCGTTCATAAATTATTTATTTATATTAGTTGCTTATGTATTTAAAATTATTATACATACATCGTTTATTACAAATTCACTAAAATATGTGTTAAATTTGAAAACAATCAAAAATCAAACTGTTCTAAAACAGCACGATAGTAAACCTAGCAAATGACTACGCAGGTCTTAAGATGTTAAGTAGTTATTAGTAGGAAGGTACACTAAACAAACCATGAAATATTTGTACTTTGGTATACAACTATCCCTGAACAGTTGAGTTACTAACGCTCCAACGGTTCAGTCACTAACGGTTACTCTAACGGCTCCTTAATAAAGAATCACCATACAAATTCTGTACTAAGGAGCGATTTAAGTAACCATTAGTAGCTCTGAGTTGGGGAGTTAGACCTATAACATAGTTTAAGAATTGAATTCAAACTTCACACAATTTTTAAATTGTACAAAGTGATCTTAACACAAACGTCACTTTGTTCAAGTGTAAATATTTAAACTTATATTTCATACATTCATTATAATTATTGTAGGATGAATCAATATTAGCTGCACATTAAATAATACTACCTCTCTAATTAATTTAATATTAAAATGACCTCCAAAACCCAATAATATTTCTAGATGGCCAAAACTTAAATCATTACAACAAAGTTCTAATAAAACTGTGTACAAAAATAACCATAACTTAGTTTAATGTAATATTTTTAGGACGTATTTAATGTTTGCAGAGACATTACATATAATATTAATATAAGGTTTAATTTAAGGAATTTTAATGAGCATATTAATATTACGTAACCTATTACATTTAAGATGTGCGTATTTTAACAGCATTATTTATAACAAATAATATTACGAGTTTACTGACTTGCTTTACCGCATAAATGATGTATTTTGGGTCACATAATTATGGTTTTAAAATTATTTGGATCTCAATTCATCCATTGCTATTTAAAATAAAACAATAACTGAAATTAATCTACAATTTAGTTTAAACATTTAAAGTAAATTATCATGGCAAAACAAGTCTTATGGGATGAGTTCTATAGGATAAACAAGGCACTGGATTGTACTTTTAAGACATTAATACAACTTATACAAGAATTAAATAATAACGTTCCCATCTTACAATTAGAATAATAATTTTTAGTAATTACAATAATTAAAAGCTAAATCCATTCAAGCTACCATCCATAAGGTGAGAGGAACAAAATGCAAAGTCGAATACTCAAACATTTATTGAAATATTTAACAAATTGTAATGTGTATATGCTGCCTGCCTCGGTTATTTATACAATGCTAGGTTCATATGAATCACACTAACATGTTTATTCAGCATAATCAAAAACTTTAATGGATATATTGTTATACATAATAAAAGTTACCAGAGGGATGTTGACTAATTTTAGAATTCAATTTTATTTTATAGATAGGACCTTAATATTCACGAAAAAAATAATAATATTCCATTTAAAAACAAAAATTGATAAACAGAAATCAATATCAAATTTCCCATTAAAAACGTCAGGTGACGTTACTAACCGATATTCAGTGAAGTTTGTTGAATTTGCTTTTAAAATACGAACAATGACGTCATATTCTCAAAATGGCGTTTGAGGTCACGTGACAGTGAGTACTATTTTTAACATTTTAAATTAATGATATTTAATTTATTGTGATTGATTTCGATAAAAGAATAATATTTTAAGCCTTTAAATGTTACCACTAATACTTTAAATATAAATTTATATTACTTTACAATTAGTGTCAACATCCCTATTGAAACATCTGTTATTATTGTTATTAGAGAAATTACCATTCCTTTATAGAACAACGCTGAATTAAGCTACTCTGGCTGGTTGACATAGTAGAATGGATCGCGTATGTGTGAATAATATAATTTGTTATCTCTACACCTATACATATTACTATAAATATTACAAACATTCGTTGAATATAATCTATTTATTATTATTTTATCACTAAGTTTCTCCTTTGTTATAATTAAAAAGCGCCTAAAACTATAAAAGATAACTGGAATAATTGTTTTTGAAATGCGATTTAGTGATTTCTTCAGATTTAAAAATAACATTGACAATACTCTTCATTTATCATACAATATATTAAACACATTTTTACTATAATATGCAAAATATTTGTGCGTATTTCAAATATAATGTTTAATAAAATACAAACATATATAATTAAGACTATAAAAATTAATATCGCTCATATATTGTACATTATCACTAAACAGCCTTATGTTCGAAGTTGAAAGTTCTATTTTTTGTTTTCATATCTCGCCCTAAAGAGAACCAATCCAAACTTCTAAGGGATTCCTTCTACGGTTTTTCAGAGGTAAACATGCCATAAATTTCATCAGAAATCACTAAAACCACATGAAAAACAGAACTTATAACTATTAACACGCCTTAATACTAACTGTTCAACGAAATATCACAACGAGAAAAAGAAAATGGAAGATATACTTGGAACTTATTTTACATTTCAGTTAACCACCATTGATTTCGTCACAGGCAACATTTGAATTTCGTAAAATGTTTAATGATCATATTACGTATTTTGATGGATTAAATATTAGGTATAAGGGAACATACCAAAACCACGTGCCTCATTTAGGGGGGAGGGGGGGGGTCTTCTCATGTACTACGGATGGTCACGAAGGGGGCGAGGGGGGTAAAAAGTTGGAAAAAATGGGTTACGTGGTTTTGGTATGTTCCCTAATATCCATGTTACATTTATACAGCAGTTGCATTTATCCGTTCTTGTTAATACGAGTATTATACATATTTTAAAATTGGTTTAGGCTTCGAACTATTCCCATTTAAAAGCTTTCGGCCCACAATATTATTAGGACATTTAATTTATTATTAAGGCAACGCCATTTTCAATTCTAAGCCAGGTTTAAAGTTGCTTTAGTTATTTTTATTGCGAGGTTCTCTGCCTTTCCTTAAGGCCCCCAGCTTAGCTTCTGATCAATAGATTGTCAGGTATAGTATATTTCATAGAAACTAAATTTGTATAATCAAATTTTATTAATCCTCCACTACAAGGTTACTTTCGACTTATTTTCATAAAATATACTATACTTGTTTTCAATTATTTTACCCAAATCCAAAGTTACAAGCAGTTAATAGAATCAACAGGGAAATTTATTTTAATCATTCATCATACACGTAAATTCGATAATAAATAAGACACAAATCACATACGCGTTTAAAACTGCGATGATTTCTATAGTGTGGATTTTTAATTTTAACTCTTATTTTATATATATTTTGTTTATTTGTTAAATGATGATGTTGCAATAAAAATACTGTAATAACAACTTAAAAAAAACACTAATAAAGTTTGTATGTACCGTGCAATAAAATATTTATGAGAGTATCTGTGTACACATCTAAACTTGCATGGAACATGTTGTTAAAATACACAATATATTGGTTAATTAATACCTGGGTTAAAATGGTGTCAAACAAACACATCTAACGAAAACAGAAATATATAAATTCTGACGTACGAGGATATATTTTTGAGGATGTATAGAAATCGTCACAGTTGCACACAAACAAACCAATTCGCAATTTTATTTATTGAAGGCACTTAAAATCAGTCATCAATGAACATTCGTCATATCCTTTCGTCGTTTTCACGTCTTCGGGAAAACATTCCTTCAAATGAATACGAGTTTAATCAAACAACTGCCTCGTTAATTACGATCAAAGAATTTTCAGGCATACTTGATGATACTTCCTTTGGCACGTTATGGAAAAATAGTTTTTAATATTCGAGGCACAAGCTCTCAGGCTTTATGCTGCAAAAATAGATGCAATGATTGAAAAATTACGTTCTTTTTACTTAATTAAACAAATTCTATAACTACAGACCCTTTGTTTAATTTAAATTAATGATTTACAAGCAAATAAACGTTGGTTTTATATCATGCCAAATAGTATACCTTTTTATATTACAAAGACAAGAACCTACTTTTTATCTTATTGTTAGACGATACATGAATCAGTAACCCTCTAGTATATATATCGGATCGGGGCTTGTTTCGTATCGGTAAAGGTTTTATGTCGCACGGAAAAGGAAATCATATGTGAACCGCTCCCTATAACTTTACCTATAAACTTGGGGGTAATCGATGCTATAAACCCAAGGCTAAGTTTTATTGCGGTTCTAGATATTTTTTTGACAGATCGGATTGATAGTTTTGACATTATATTTGTTAAACTTTTTTGTTGACAGTTCATGGATAATATGAACTGCCAATAGAAATGGAATACATTAAATTATCCCGATAATATCATACATGTGGAGTCCATTAATAGTTTATAAAACAACTCGAATCTCAATTCAGTAATTTGTATGAAAATAAGTTAAATGTATTTGTTTAAAAGTAAAATTGTTCATACATTGAAATCAGGACTGAAAAAAAAATTATGACATTGTCATAGAGTATATTCCATCCTATCTATCATAAGCTATGATCATAAGCCAAGGAGGGATCAAAATATTATTATGGAGCATCCTCATGCGCTAAGATTAAGTCACACATAATAAACATCTCGTCACCGTTCTAATTGTTATATTTTTCAGTACAGATCACACACATTATTTTTTTTTTACTTCATTATTACTTCACTGTGAAACCAACAAGATCTAATTCTGTATAATGTAATATACATTACATTACTTACGCCTGTTTAAAGTTCTATATTTTTGTCAACCAACTCCTAACAAGTTCTAGATGTTGGCAAAAAATGTGATAATCAGCATAACATGAGAAGTAACCTAAATTCTAAAACTTCACTAAGACGTAATCACATTTTATAATATTCGTATGCTAATAAAAATTTGAATTAAACTGCAAAAATTTAGTATGTGCGACTTTTTCACTTTCCCTTATTTTTGTAGTATCTTTAAGCGCATTCTCCTTGTACTTCTTAACCCATTTTTAACATGATAAAATCAATACAAATAGTCCATACGTTTGTTTTATATAACAGTCCGGCCATTGAAAGAATGCATTCCTGACATATGTCAATTTGTAATGACAAGTGACGTGTAATGAGTAAAGAGTTATAAAAGTGGTTATTTTTATTACTCTTTGCGCGATTTAGCTTTCCGCGATAATATTTTTAACTTTGCTATTATTTCATTATGATAACCAGCTCAAAACAAATTACTAGAAAGAAAAAACTTATTATTTTTTGGTATAACGACAGATATCATTACAAACACCCAGTATTTATAGAACATTACTACAAAAGAAACATGTAACTTGATACATTGCTAAGTTTTCAATGATATAATTCTTTTGTAGGGCAAAGAAAAAATATTCATATTTTATCGTAAAATCTATGCCACTTCAAAGTAATATGGGTTTATTCGACACAACCTATCAGAAACATATTTTTTCTTTGGGCGGACTATAATAAAATCCCTATAACTCACAAAATGCAGTGCTATAACACCTGTAGACACTTAAGTGGACTCCTACATGAAATAACTATGCTTAATGTGACAATAAAATAACATAGTTATTTATTTATAATTATTATTGAATTAATTGAGATAAGTGTTACTCGGAACAAAATATATAAGAATGGTAAGGTAGTCAAGTTTTCTTTTTTTTAGTAAATATACACATCGAGTATTTATACGACATTTAAATTACCTGAAAAAAGATATTTATCTGTCTTATAAATTGTAATCTTATCACGAGTTTCTAAATTGTTGAGTTGCTACTTAACTTGCTACATATTTAGCCACTTAAATATATAAAACTTACATTCCAATCCGAGTAACACTTCAGTCCATAAACAGACTCCATACCGACCTTTTCATAAATATATCTGTTTTATTAATAAATTTAAATATATGTGCATATAGTTACAACTTCTTCGTTCGTCTGTCCGTCCGCCTGTCTATTCTGATCGGGGAGGTGACTGACTGTATCATCTCGACGATTTGCGAGTCGACGCGAGGTCTCTGTAGCCGCTTGGCTGCACGGGTGCGGAACTTGGCGGACTCCTGACTCACTACCAGGTTTGGCGTTAGCGATTTTATGCATCTGTGGAAAAAAAATTTGAGAAATTAACATCGATATCAAATATAGCTCTAATGTACTTATAACTAATTAATCACGAGTAGTACACTATGAGAATATACTATTTAGTTCCAGTTACCTACATACTGTAATCCCACACTTAGGAATAAGATGACGATGAATACGTATACGTAATACGTAATATGTATACGTAATACAAAAATATGTATACGTATTTTTGTATTTATTTTCGACTTCTAAATATTTCTAGAAAGCTCTAACCTACATTTTTTTCAGTATATAGACGATAAATACAAAGGTATCAGGATCACATAACCCCCAAGAGTGACACAACTCACGAATCGGCTTCATTGACAAGTACCAGGCTCACATAACCCCGAAGAGACAACACTGTCAGAGCGAGACAACACTGTTAGAGCGAGACAGCACTCACCTCGCCGCCTCCTGTAGTTTCCGTGCCAGCAGCTCGTTCTTGAGCTTGGCGGCGGCCAGCTCACGCCGCAGCTGCGCCTTGCTCTTGTTCCCCGCGGGGTACAACACCGGGTGCCGCCGCAGACGCGCCGCGGAGGGACGTTGCGCTGGATCGGGGTCTACCATTTTCTGTTGGGAGATGACAGTTGTTAGAGGACCGTAACATTTCAAACATATGACTACATTATCTAAGTATGACAAAATTCATTACATTACATAATTGTCGCTTAGTTATTGAATATGTGAGAAAAATGTTTTAATAAGTTTTGTTTTACTTGTTTCCAAATTATGTAACTGATAACTGTCTTCCATACCTACCAAACATAAAATAATGAAAATCGATGACAAAAACATATTAAAGTTTGATCTTAGCCGAATTATGGATACGAGTGTCAAATCGAAACCATAACCATTAATGAAATTTTAACAAAACCTATAAATCTGCATATTTAATAAATTATATAAAGCCATACCTTCAACAACTGATTGAACTCCCTGGACAGATGCGGCAGGTCTGGCAGCTTGCCGTCCCTGAAGTCCTGCCACTGCTGGCCGTTCTTCGGCAGCGGGCCGCCGCCACCCGCCTCGAATAGCGTTAGACCTGGTAAATGGATAACATGTTAAATGTGGAGAAATGCGTCATACAGTACTAGAATGGAAACCTCATTAAATATTTTACAAACCATCCAACCTATGTGCCCTAAGCGGGTTTTAGTTGAAAGTGTGAAGATGGTTTTAGACAACAAAAACAATACATTAGGCAGAGTCGGTCCGTTTATGAAGTCGGTTCTAAAATTTTCTAGCACACGCCGGGAATCTGCTAGTTTAAAATTCAAATAGATAAAATTGACAAGGGGCTCAAATATATGAGATTCTATATATTATTATAGTTTTTTTTTATAAATTATAAGTCAATGTTTGACTAGAATCCCACCTGAATGAATTCGCGGATGGTAAAACGCACTAACTTAATAAAGCCTAATCACTGGACTTAACCAGATTATAATCGAACGAAAACACTAACGCAGGCAACTTATTCAAATCCTTCGCAGAACGCATAATAAATGACGAAGTGAAACACATCGTCCATTAAAGACAATGTAAACAACAAAGGATCCCCGCCGTACGTAAATAATTAAAAATAATAATAGTTAAATATTCATAGTTAAGCTGCTCACTCACCAAAAGCGAAGATATCTGCCTTGGTGAGATGTGTGAAGTCCTCTTGCAACACCTCCTTGGGCAGGTACCTACAGTCTCCCTCCTCCACTGACGGAGAGGACACGCACGTCACGTGGCCAAGGTCACCTGCGGGAAACAACATACATCATTATATCTATATTATTATTTCAACGGATATCTTATGATGTGAAATAGATGGATCCATCTTTGAGCCGTAGATAAACATTCTATATTCACAGTGCATCCTGCTGATTGGATGGGTCAGTTGTTTCTTAGGTTTATGATCGCTAAGCTTTTGTATCTTACTTTCTTTTCCCATTTTGACAAATCTTTTTAAACCAACACTGTAACACTTTTTAAACACTGTGTAATCAACCTTACAATGTTTCAATGTGTTTTGGTATTTCGGTTACATATTAAAAGGCAAGAAGACAGAAATCTCTGGTATGGTATCTCAATGTTGGACAATTTTTTTATATTTCGCGTTTTCTCGAAACACTGTTAAATTTGTCACTTCGCCTTTTAAATAGTAAATACATAAAGCCACGTCACAGAATACTTAATAGTACCTATGGGTACAAAAGAGTCACTTCACAAAATCATTTAAATAAATAGTGACCCTTGCTCCGACACAATGAAGTGTAATTCAGGACGCACAGCACTAATCGTCAACAGACGTTGACATCTAGACGTTGCCTCTCTTTCTAATCATAACTCTTATCCTCTCTAACGTCAGGGTTGTCTTCTTTACGAATGTATGACACGGCGTGGCGGCCCTTCTGAATTGGCCCGACACGTCGAACGCGGCAGGTACTTGTAACATTAGAGTTGCCAACCGTCCTGTTTTCCCAGGACATGTCCTAGTTTTTTTAGTGTCCTGGGACGTCCTGAATAGTTTTTAAGCAGCGTCCTGTGTTTTTTAATTTTAAATCTAACTAAAAATATGATTATCTTAATTACTTGAATTTCATTTCACCTATTTTCACTAGATATTAATTTAGTTTAACTATTGCAACTCTATTACTGCGTCCTGTTTTCAAACTGAATTGTCCTGGTTTCTCCAACTTCAAATCCTGGTTTTTTAAATTGGCAGCCCTATGTAACATCATACCAAAAGTGCGCCAGGCCTGCACTTCAATTCACGTAACTTTAAGACGCATCGATTAAGTTGCAGTGACGCTGCAATGAAGTTGCGGTGACGCTGCAATCATGTTGAAGTTTAGCGTCTAAACCGTATTCTCGTAATTTTTGAACTGCGCGTCAACTGCCACGCATCCTGCGCGCCTGCCAAACTTTTCTTCGACTATTTAGTACTCTGTGTTTGTGTTGTCATATGAGAAAACAAATAAAATTATTCATTAATCAAATAAAATTTATTATGTTTCCATTAAAAAACGTTGAAGAATATTTACTTATTGTCCCAATAAGGATTTTAATGATATTTCTTATAAAAAAAAGTAAAAATGTGTGCTTCAGTTCACAAAAAACATAAATTACGCGGGTAGTCGCGGCGTAAACACGCAAACTTTGTGCACTCGTGAATTTTTTATTTATTTTCGCTATTAAATCTATTAATTTTGTTTCAAATGTGTAGTTAGTGCATTAATACTCACCTGCTCTCTCTATATTTCACTTTTCACAAACTACTTCTCCGTTATTTTCTGTTATTAAACTCTCACAATGGATTTTCAAATTGCAAGCAAATTAGAAGAACTTGAAAACATGTTTGGCACTCGGATGAAGCAGTATGATGACAAGTTACAAAAAGTCGCTAGTGGTTCCAGCTCAGTGCATCCAGATTTAGTTTCCTTATCTCGGGAATTTGCTGAGTTCAAGTCTTTTGTGAATGAATCTCTTACAAACATAAAACAGTTACTGGATCTTATTTCTCATGGTCTGGACCGCCACGAAACCTTCATGCGGAGAAAAGTGTTATTGGTGCACGGCTTCCCCGAAAAACAAAATGAAAATTTGCAGGAATCGGTTCATAATTTGTTTAATGTGCAAATGAAGCTTCCCGATATTAGTTTGGATAATATCCAGGTATGCCACAGACTTGGCTCTGCTCAAGATAAAACGCGCCCCGTACTCGTCCGATTCTCTGACATTGAGAGTCGTCATGCAGTATGGGATAACAAAACTCTTTTAAAGGGCACTGGACAGACCATAACCGAATTCCTGACCAAATCCAGACACCGTGTTTTCTTAGCCGCCCGCAAGCATTTTGGTATTCGGCGCTGTTGGTCTACGGAGGGAAGAATCATTATAATTCTTCCAGACAAGTCCCGTCGTAAGATCGAAACGATGACGGAACTGGAGGTGCTTGCTAAGCAGTTCCCGTCCGTCATTCCAGTTGACGACGACCCCGAGATTCATGGTGGGCCTCAATCTCCTAAAAATAAAACATCTAAGGCCATCTCCGTCGCCCCCAAAGGGAAATCCCGGCGTCGTAATTAAAGGACAAGTTTATATAGTTTTGTGCTATAAGTAGTAGGTAGTTGTAAGACTGCTTTGTTTTCTTTATTGCTGCACTCGTTCATTACTCGATTCACTTGAATGTCGGTACTTTTTATTTCTGTTTTTAAAGATTAATTTTGCATAACAATACTGTCAATAAGTAATCGTAATATTTGTAACTTGACTTTGTACCTAAATCTTGTAATCATTTGTAATTCCATCGAAAACTAGAGTTGACACTGACGTTATTGACATGACAGTTGTCAAGCAGTTTTGTATGTCAGTTTTGAGGTTGGCCACAGATGATATAATTACCTTGTAGTTTTAAGTTTTGTTTTATATACAGGACAGTCAAGTAGACTTATTGTTGTTGGTGGATGGTGTTAGTTTTATACTCGTAATAAGTGTTTTGTACATCTTTGACTAATTTTTGATTACAAAATAATCTTAGTATGTTCCTATTTACAAATTTATTTTTTTTTCTGAGTGTGGAAAGCATTTATTGTTAAATCTCTTTCAGTACCTACCTACTACTCAAATAATAACATGTTAATTAATATTATACAAAATTACGTTAAGCTTAGTGAGCGGTGAGTAAAATGCAACCACATTATTATTATTATTATTATATATATATTTTTTTTTTGTTTTTATAGTTTTTGTTTTTATATACCTATATTGCTTTCGTTTTATATTAATATTATTTTGTATATATAAATATATATTGATATATCTATTATTATTTATTTAGTGTAGTTTATATTATTTGATAATGAATAACATTACTGACTTTGATAGTGACTTTTTATCATGCTCTTCATCGTCGGACAGTTTTATGAGTGCGAATAGTGGTGTTTCTGATTCACGGTCCCTGCACGAACAGATTTCCTCTGTATTTTCCATCTATCCTGAAAACTTTAATGTAGCGCATATTAATATTCAGAGTGTTCCGCGACATTATCCTGATTTTCTGGCATCCTTTAGCGGCACCCTTCTTGATGCTATACTGATTTCCGAATCTTTTCTCAAACCTTCTCTTCCCTCCTGTCAGTATACACTTCCTGGATATATCTTATTGCGCAATGATCGCACTGGTAAAGGCTGTGGCGGTGTTGCGATTTACTTACGTAGTAATTTGATTTATAAAATTGTGAATGCTTCGCCATCCACATACTCTGAAGCCGCTGAGTATTTATTTGTTGAAATCTCTTTGCATCGGGTAAAAGTTTTGCTAGGGGTGTTTTACAGCCCTAACTTAAATATTGATTACTTTGATTCACTTGAAGATACTCTTAACCTCTTCTGCCCCATTTTTGATCACGTAGTCCTGATGGGTGATTTCAACACGTGTCTCTTAAAAGATAACTCTCGTTCATCTAGACTACTTTCCCTGTTAGCTTCTCTTAACCTTCATGTTTTACCTCTCTCTTCCACCCACCATTTCCCTAACTGTGCACCATCTTTGCTAGATCTTATAATCGTCTCCTCCTCTACAAATGTCAACACTCATGGGCAATTATCCGCTTCTTTTTCTTACCATGATCTTCTCTTCTTATCCTATCGCCTGCATTCCCCTAAGCGTAAACCTCAGTTCCTATTGCTTCGCAGTTTCAAGGGTATGGATTTGGATGCACTGAGGTGTGACGCTAGTGCTATTGACTGGGATCCACTGTTTGAGAAGCCTTGTCTAGATGACAAAGTTTTACATTTTACAGAGGCGATGCTTGACCTTTATGACCATCATGCACCTCTCAAGCGCGTTAAGATGCGACACAATCCTGCCCCGTGGTTAACTGACAATATCAAAGAAATGATGAAGCGCAGGGATATTGCCAAGCGGAGATACAAGCGTTGCCCTTCTGAGCGCAACCTCACTCGGTACAAAGTTTTACGTAATCGCTGCAGTCGCCTGTGTAGAGATGCTAAGAGGCGCTATTTCCATGAATCGCTCCTGAACCGTAGCTCCTCTGATATGTGGAAGTTTTTAAAGTCCAATGGTATCGGAAAGATTACTGATACTGCTAGTAGCGTCAATGATTTGAATGCCCTCAATAATCATCTCTCCCGTTGTCCTACTTTTGTTGATCCAAGCATCAAATCATCTACGTTGCGGGCACTATCGGATCTTCCTCTCCCTGCTGTTCCTCCATTCAAGTTTAATTTATTCACTGAGAAACAAGTTTCTAAAGCTGTACTTTCTATAACTTCATGTGCTGTTGGTAATGATAAAATATGCTCTAAAATGCTAATTCCCATCCTTCCTATTATTCTTCCTGTTCTCACACATATTTTTAATCACTCTCTTTTGTCTAACACCTTTCCGAGGTCCTGGAAATCAGCCCTTGTCATCCCTTTACCCAAGGTCCCTAATCCCTCTTCACTCTCCGACTTTCGCCCTATCTCCATTCTTCCTTTCCTTGCTAAAGTGTTGGAGCATTTAGTACACGACCAACTGTTGGACTTTCTATTATGTAATAATCTTCTGAGCCCCTATCAATCTGGTTTTAGGCCTGGCCACAGCACAGTGTCGGCGCTGCTAAAAGTTAGTGAGGACATTCGTTATGCCATTGAGAATAAATCCCTTACCCTTCTCATCCTACTAGATTTTAGCAGTGCTTTCAATTCAGTTGACTTTGATATTCTTCTAGGTATTCTCTCTTCTCTTAATATTTCTTCTTCTACCGTAGCTTGGTTCGACTCTTATCTTCGGGGTCGCTCGCAATGTATACATATAAATGACACTTTTTCTGACTGGTGTACATTGGATTCGGGTGTACCCCAGGGTAGCGCTTTCTCTCCTCTTTTATTTTCAGTTTTTATTAACTCTGTCACTTCAGTTATCTCATCTAAATTCCATCTCTACGCAGACGACCTGCAGATATATCGCCATTTTGATGCTTGTGATGTTAATACAGCTATTGTCGAGATCAACAAGGACTTGAACAGTATTAGTTTATGGTGTAATACATTTGGATTACAACTCAATCCTAAAAAATCACAAGCCATCATAATTGGTAGTAGATATTTTTGCAATGTCATTGATCGTAATTCTTTGGTACCTATCCTCATAGACGGATACCCTATTGCGTTATCTGATCAGGTAAAAAATCTCGGCGTCATATTTGATACCAACCTAAATTGGAGTGCCCATATCAGTAACATTAGTCGAAGGGTACACTTCACCTTTCACTCGCTCAAGTGCCTTCAAAATTTCTTACCCTTGCAAACTAAAATTATTCTTGCCCAGTCTCTTATCCTTCCTATTCTTGACTACGCTGACGCCTGCTTTCTGGATGCCCCGGAGGAGCTTCTTAACAGACTTGAACGCTTGCAAAATTTATGCATTCGCTTTATTTTCGGTCTCAGGAAATATGACCATGTTTCTGAATTTCGCAAGCAACTCAAGTGGCTCCCCATCCGTTTTCGTAGGAACACTCGAATATTATGTCTTTTATTCAATATATTACGTAATCCCAAATTTCCTACATATTTACGTGAACGATTTTCTTTTGCTCGCCCCTCATTTGCTCCATGTAGATCCCATAATAAACTTCTCCTTGCATTCCCATCCCACAAAACCAGCGCTTACTCCCATTCCTTTACTGTACGTGCAGTGAAACTGTGGAATTGTCTCCCCCCTGGTGTTAGAGCATGTAAAACGCTCACTACGTTTAAAAAATCTGTCAAACTACACTATTTGTCCATTGCTTATAGTTAAATTTATTTACACTGTTTAGATATAGGTTTAGTTTTTATATCACTTATTCACTTTTTTAGTAAGTATATTATTATGTTAATACTATAATTTATAGCTATTGTTTGTATGTATTATTAGTATAATATATATGATGTATATGATATATTTATGTATATATGTATGTGTATATGTATGTATATATGTCTATTTTATGTATATGTATGTATATTATATATTTGTTTATGTATTTTTGTGTGCACTCAGTTTGCCACTCAAATTTCAATTTTCCTTTTGTGGGGCTACTGGAAGAGATTTCGTTTCGAAATAAGTAGCTCCCATGTGCGAATGTCTCTAAATTTAAGTTTTTCTATTTAAAATTGTATGGTGTGCATGAATCATTAAATAAAATAAATAAATAAAATAAATAAAAAACGTCATATGTTATTTCAATATGGCAGAATGAAGGTCTTCACTTTGCCTCGTAAGTCATAATGAAATTAGTAAAAAAAATCTTGACACGCATCAACAGAATACCTTTTTGTGACGTGAGCGTGTTTGACAGCGCTCACGAAAGCTAAGAGAATACGGAAAGTGTCATTTTGATCGGAACTTCACTGCAACTGCACTGCAATCGAACTTGTTAAATTACGTGAATTAGACTGCTGTCCACGTTCACAAACTCACCGATCTTATACTTGTGCGTGGCGGCGACGGGCTCGTCGTCGTCATACCCGTCGTCCGACTCCGCGGCGGCGCCGTCCCCACGGCACACGAAGATGTTGCCCGGCTTCACGTCCATGTGCACCAGCTGGAGGGAGTGGATGTAGCTGTGTGAGGGAGATGGGGGTATCAGTATACGTGTAGAGGGAAGTGGAACGATAATACATGTCACGAAGGAGAGATAGCACGATACATACATACACGTCACGAGAGAGGCAGATGGTACGGTCAATACATGTCATGTCAAGAGAGATTACTTTTGATGAAGAGCGGCATGGGCGTACCGAGGGAGGGGCAAGAGAGACAGTTGCCTGGATTTTGACATTTTTTATTTCTTGTGAGTTAATATTAAGAAATTTGCCTCTGCACGGACCAGAATCCAGATTTGTGCCATGTGGTGGCACTTCAGTTCTTGTTTCTCATTGTTCAACCAATCTCATTTAAGTCAACCAATTGACCAAATTAGTTGTTACACAGGCTTACGTTCTTTACAAAAAAAAACAATACACTGCTCACAGAACACTATAAAGTTTTTATCGTTTTATTAAGTAGCCCCAGTCGCTGTAATAACATTGAAGACACTTACGCCAGTCCATCAGCGATGTGCGCGAGTAACAACAACAGCTCTGCCTCCGGTAGGGGGCCGCTCTCTATCATCTGCTGCAGAGACCCTCCATCACAGTACTCGTTCTGGATTATCATGTGGTCGTCTTCCGCCCACGCCGAGTAGTATCTGATGATCATCATGTTTATATTAACCATATTGTGTGAATAATAAAATATGTTCATAGGTTAAACTAATTGTAACTGTGGTGTTAACAGTTAATGAGCTTCCTCGTCTGAAGCCAAACCTATGAATATCAGGTCATGCTAGAACTAAAGCCATCTGTAATATTTCAACTTCTTAGGATAAGTGGAAGCAGGTCTAATTAAGCTTTTAAGATTTGGCGGTGGTGGTGTGGTGGAGTATCTTATGTTCTGAACCTGCTCAAGAGGAAAGACCCATGTTTACTGGGTCGTTAATGGGTTGAAGCCACGTACTTCGAACAGTGCCGGATTTATATATTTTATGAGTGTAGGACACTTTATTTCCGCCGCCCCGTGTAACTTTCTAATAATATAATAATTCCATTCATAATAAGGAAGGCACTGAATTAGTCACTAAGAAAGTGCGTAAAAAACAAAAGTTCTTTCTTTCTTTATCTTCTTTCTGTATTGGCCGGCAACGCATCAGTGATGCCTATAGTGTTGCTGATGTTCATGGTCGGCGATAGCCACTTACCATAAGGTGGATCGTCAGCTCGTTTGCCGGCTATTTCCATAAAAAAAATTACAATTTTTTGCGACACTTTTAATAGCAAAATCATCTATAATATATCATCTGAAATCTGCCGCCCCTAGGCCGCGGTCTATACGGCCTATTGACAAATCCACGACTGACTTCGAAGGGACTCCTCATCTCCCAATCCTACCCACTCACCGTACAACATGTGGATGTTTCCCCAAAGCAGCATGAGCGTACACCTCGGTCAGCGCCGCCCGCTCCGCCGCGGACCCCTTCACCGGTCGTAACGACCGCTTCAACGCGTACACACAGCCGTCTAGCTTGTTCACACAGCGCGCCACGCGGCCGAACTGACCGCGCCCTATCACGCCCAGTTCGACAAACTCTACGTTGTAGCGGGATATGTTTGACTCCTGGATGGGGGAGAAGGTACACAGTTAGTAATATAGAGATATATGTTATCTATACTAATATTATAAAGAGGAAAGATTTGATTGTTTGTTTGCATTGAATAGGCTCCGAAACTACCGAACCAATTTGAAAAATTCTGTCACGGAAGCTACACTATCCCCGGGTGACATAGGCTATATTATATGGTTTTTTTTTTACTATTTTTCCCGAAGCAAAGCGAGGGCGATTTCCTAGTAGAGAATAAAACGCTTGAATGAATTACGATTGTCATAAATTACACAAATAATACATCATTATAACACCCATGACCTGAGAGCAAACATTTATCTGTCACACATATCTGCCCCATCGGGGAATTAAACCCCGGATGTATATTCTATAAAAATAAATGTTAGTACAGGAGTTCTGGGTGTTACTTATGCCTACAATATTATGTTAATTATACAACACAAATGTGTTGTCTGTATGGATATGAGTGTATAAGTGCACTTTTTTTATTTGTCCACTACGCTCCCTGCTTTCTCAATAACGAGAGAGATATGTCTTGTGATAGGCTACTCAATCATTTTAAACATTTTATGCATACTTCTATAGGTTAAGTTTAGGAACAATGTCTTTTTATATTAATTAAAATGTGAATAAACTCACCCTCAACCGTTTAGCTGGTTGCTCGGGCGTTGCATCACCCCACGTGGTCGGTGTCTTGGACAACGCTCGCTTCTTCTTGTTCAAGGCTTGACCTGCATTACAATTGCATTGTTATTTACATTTACAAGTTTCAAACATACAATTAAAAAATAAATTTAATGATACATATTCGTAAATTAATAATCCTTTTAATATTATAAATGTCAAAGTTTGTATGTATGTTTGTTACTCTTTCACACAAAAACTACTGAACAGATTTTCATGGAGTTTAGCACACAGGTAGATCATGATCTGGAATAACACATAGGGTACTCATTAGTCAGGGAAAGTAGGAGTAGACCGCTAGTAATTAGCAATTATTAATTTACTTTTTCACTAGCACCCAAGGCTGACTAGTAGAGAATGCCATTAGGCATTAAGTTTTTGCCCTTGTATACCCTAGCCTAAGGTGTTGCAAAAATTAAATAAATAAATTATTAAGCTTACCATCAGGTGTAAAGGGGTTGATGTTAGCAACAGGCCTCCGAGCTAGCCTCGACTCGTCCAACGGCTCGTCAGGCGGCAGACTGCCCAGCGCGCTGTCTTCGTCTCCTGACGGCGGATGGAGGTGATGGGAGGATCCAGACGGCATGCCTGTGGAATACAATAACATTCAATAGTTTATACTCGGCTGTATTTAGTTAATTTTTTTAGATTAGTCCTCTAAAAAACGAATTACATATTGGACATTTACGAAATCTATCAATGAATCTAAGCTTGGGAGCTGGGTGGATATGGAAATCTATTTTCTATTATACAGAATAAAATTAGGATTGTGCTGACATCAACTGTCTTAAAGCTTAAGAGCTTCCATGTTGCTCGTGTGTAAGCTCTAAATGAATAAATAAATAATTATTATTAACAATTTTTTATTTATGTAATTTAGCGACGGCAACGAAACTGCGAAGCCTATAGTTCCCGATTTCCAAGGACGACAGTGATGTGATCACTTACCATCATCATTTGAAATATGGCGCGTTATTCATGTATTCGACATATCTTTTAGGTTTAAGTATATAAATATTCTGAAAGATCAACATATTGGCAAACTCACCAGTCGGTGCATTCAACTTGGGCGGGAACAACCTCGTCCTGGGCGGGTTGTGGGAGGGCGTCGAGCATTTCTCCAGCAACGATTTGGGCGTGTGTGGACTGTCGAACAACCTGGAAGGAAGCAAATGGTTAATTTTGATTGATGGTAAGTCTTGCGTCTCTTTTCTTTACCGTCTACTTAAAATACGAGAGTGGTATGAACTTATAAGCGAGGTCGCGTAAATACGTGCTTTCTATCAACTAAGTCATCTTAATAGGTCAAAAAGGTGCTGTATATCTATATATTGTTGAGTATAGTATAGTGCATCCGTTTTGAAATATTAATACCAGACTATTCCGTAGTTGAACTGCCATCAACAACAAGATAAACAAACAGAGACCTAAACATCTACACGGCAAAACACCATCTTAGACGTACCTAACTAAACATATTCTTCGGAACCAACCGATTTCGCAATAAAAGAAATCCCCAACCGAAAATTTTATCACAATGCACCCTCCAATTCAAAACTTTTCAATGACAACACAATGGCACACAATGGAGAAACAAGCGCACACATGCAAAGATACACTTGCACAAGAGATAAAAACGCACACAAGCACAAGTTTTATTCATCCGGGAACACCTGAAGCGTCTTAAGATTCGGAGGAAGTAACAATAAAATTTTATACAAAATATTCTTTGCCACCTCACAATTATGGTTTCAAATCGTTTCAAATCTTTGACACGAAAAGGATACATCTTGAATTCTATGGCATCAATTTTTACGAAACATACACATATTCGGCATAATATCATCAACATTTGAAGAAAAAACTTGTCAAACCGAACGTGAACTTTAAAGGTATTCAAATAAAACGTAAAATACTTCGCAACGTATTCAAAGACGTACACGTGTAAAGAACACCACTTATTTTCAAGGGAAATTTCACCATATGCGGCTACACTTATGGTACATTTTACATCTCGAGAATAAGTAAGGTGCTAACATGAGCGATATTTTTTTTTCGAATGCGTAGGTGTATTTTTTGCGGCAGATGTCAGCTGTTCGGATCATATGTTCATGTCATTGTGTTATATAACTGTAGTTAAACTGATTTCCAACCGAAATTCTCGGGATGTGGGCAAAATTTACTTGTTACCACATGGGACTTAACTGACTTAAGGAATCAAGAATAAATTAATTTAATAGTCTTACTAGCTGACTCGCAAACGTTCTGCCAAAAAAACCGGGTAAGTGCGTGTTAGGCCACGCGCAATGTAGGGTTCCGAAGTAGTAAGTTTATCTACTATTACCCATTAACTACTCATTAGCTAACATAGCCGTGATAGTTTTCCTTGTAAATTCATCATAACCCATTTTTGTCATTTGTCATCTCATATCTACCAAATATAAACAAAAAAAATCTTAAAAATCAGTTGAGCCGTTTCGGAGGAGTGCGACCACAAACACCGTGATACGAGATTTTTATATATTAGATTAAGAAATAAGCCTATTGAAACATTATTTCATCTAGGCCCCTAGGGTCTACATTAGGGTGTCCCAAAAAAATCAAAGTCGTTTTTTTTTAACGCATACCCTCTTAATTTTTTACTTTTGAGTCAAAACAATTATATCTAAAATTTTAAGAAGGTAGGACCTCGGTAACCCGTGCCGACTTATAACAATACATGTCAGTAGTTCAGTACTTGAGGCTGACGCAATCTAACGTGTCGACGTGCTTGAGATTACTTGTAATTTAGTTACAGAACTCGCATTGTTTTCAATCAGTCAACATGTCAGTGCAATTACGAAGTTCTAAGAGGGGTATATTTTTAATAGGTGACGTAAAACATCAAATAACGGGTTCAAAACTTCCGTCTAATGGACAAGTTCTAGCAGTTTTATTTTACAATATCCGTGAAGTGAATTTAACTGTGAATGAAAGCGCGAATCTCACTATTCGCGAGTGTATTATCTATTGGGAAAAGGCACGTATTCCTACTAAATCTTTGCCTAATTGTGTGAAAAAGCTTGTGAACTTATATCAAGTTTGGAGGGACTTGCAAAAAAATGCACAAAAGACACAAGACGTATTTAAGCAGCGCCGTCAAGACTTTGTCAACAATTTAGATAATTTGTTTGATATTGCACACGCCGATGCGCTTCAATTAATAAAAATAAATGAGGATAGAATCTTTTTACAACGTCAAAGAGAACCAGGCCGACCTGGTCACTTAGCAGGAGTTGATAAAAAATTGACTGATAGAGAGGAAAGAGCGCGCCTCAGAACTATAGAAGAAGAAAAACGACGTGCTAAATATTTGTCCGAGCCAACTCCTTCGACATCATCTTATGTACCGTTACAAGACGATTCATCATCTGAATCTAATGAAAACTTAGATTTACAAGAAGACGTACCGAAGCTTGTCAAGAACACGCAACCAAGCAAAATACCTCTGCGCAGAGATTTTATTACTCCAAAATTAGTAGCAGCGCTAGACAGGTGTCAATTGAGTATGAGAGATTCTGTGTTCATTCTCGAAGCAACTATTGAAGCACTTGGATATAATATTGATGAATTTTCGATAAGTAAGTCTTCCATCCAAAGAATTCGCACAGAAAAACGGAAAGAACGCGCTGAAGCCATAAAAATTGATTTCCAAAATAAGGTACCGGAAGTTGTGACTGTTCATTGGGACGGCAAGCTTTTGCCTGCTTTAAATGCTCGGAAATCAAAAGAAGAACGTCTTCCTATAGTTATTTCTTATGAAAACAAAGAACAACTTATTGCTGTACCAAGACTAGAAAGTTCTACAGGAAGTGAACAAGCACAGGCAGTTTGGAACGCAATTGTAGACTGGAATTTAGAAGATAAAGTGCAAATTCTTTGTTGTGATACTACTGCTTCAAATACAGGTCGTATAAACGGTGCCTGTGTACTTCTTGAACAAAAACTGAACAGAGAATTGCTTATTTTCACTTGTCGACATCACGTGTATGAATTGATCTTAAAAGGGGTATTTGAAGCAAAAATCAGTCAAGTAACTACAAGCCCTGATATTCCGCTCTTTAAAAAGTTCCGAGAAAACTGGAAAAGTATTAATGCTAATAAAATAGAGAACTGTAGAGAAAAACTTACACAGCACCTGACTGACTCTGAAATTGACAACTTGCTAGAGTTTTACCAAAAAGAACTGACAAAAGAAATAGTCAGAGATGATTATCGAGAGTTAATAGAGCTTTCAGTGATATTTTTAGGTGGAGATATCGAGAAAAAAATTAAAATCCGACCTCCAGGTGCCATGCACCAAGCTCGTTGGATGGCAAGAGCGATTTATTCACTAAAAATATCGTTACTTAGTGCTCAATTCAAGATCACAAGCAAAGACAAGGCGGCATTGCTTGACGTTTGCTTGTTCATTGTAATATCCTACGTTAAACCATGGCTTCAATGCACTTCAGCAATAAAATCACCTTACCAAGATTTGTGCTTTTTGAAATCAATGAAGTCTTACGAGAAAATTGATAAAACGATCTCAAAAGCAGCCTTGCAGAAGATTACTCAGCATTTGTGGTATTTAACTGATGAAGTTTCTATATTATCACTATTTGATGATGATGTGGACCAAGAAACTAAAGTTAAAATAGTTCAAAATTTAACCAAAGAGGAAGAAATAACTCATGGAAAACGATACATCCCATCGAAAGAAGAACTTTGCGGTTCATTGTATGGTAAGTTTATTAAAGAACATTGGCATTGATAGTAAAAAAAATTTGACTATTTCGTCTGTGAAAGTATATTTTTTTAATACTCTTATCTTATTTTATTTCAGAAAAAAACATCTCTGACTTCATTTCAATAAAAAGCAAGTCCTTGTTCAAGCGCCTTAAAATTGAAGACAGTTTTCTACATGAATGTCCTTCTTTGTGGTCAAATAATGCTTCGTTTCAAGAAGCCAGAAAAATAGTTTCGACACTGAGAGTAGTAAACGATGTAGCCGAAAGAGCGATTAAGTTAATGCAAGACTTTCATGGATTAATCACTGCTGAGGAGGAACAAAAACAATTTTTATTACGTTGCGTACAAGAACACCGGAAAATTTATCCTGACTCTAAAAAACAAACGTTAAAAAGAAAATTTGAACAATAATTATTTTAATTTGATTTTTAGACTAATTTTAATTTGAACAGTGTTTTTTAATGTAAGTAAATAAATAATGTACTATTTGGGTGTATTGGAGTTTTAATTAAATAATAAAAATTCAGTTCTTAATTCCTCCTACAGTAAGTCAGTACAAATATTCATGTCAAAAATTTGGCATCAAGTCGGCACGGGTTAGCGTTATCCAATCGCAATAATATTTATTATTTGACTCAATGACGTTAATCCGAATAAAAATAGAGGGTATGCGTATTTGATTTCGCGAAAAAAATTTTTTCCCTTGTGTCTTGGGACACCCTAGTCTACATACATATATTCATGAAATAGGAACAATAAATAATTGTTTTATCCTTTGCCATGTTTTGGACCTTGTAAGACTGCACTGATCTGTTGTGCCTGTGCCAATGTAACAGAAAAATCTAGAAGTTATATTGATATGAAAGCTTAGCATTCCTTCTAGAGTTGCCAACTTTAATATAAAAATAAATAATTAAATACATAATATAAACAATACCATGATTATTTTTGTTTGTTACAGCAAATGTGAAGAACATTATAAAGAGACTGCAAGCTTGGAATAGAGAAGCTATTGTACTATGAAACAGCATTCTGTGCGCTGAACTTAAAGTTGCCAGGATATAATCAGATATTTATATTATTTTAAAGGATAAGCTAAAAAAAATATAGAGAAATAGAAGGAAAAATACATTGAAGTATAATGTCATAGAACAGACATCTCAAATAAAATGTAAGTCCCGCCCGGGAGGTGCAATTTTCAAAATTGAGCCCTGGTTCTCCTTTCAAAATCGAACAAATCCATTGCTACGCCCTAACAGGGTTCATGCTCAGACCACTGTATATGTACCTAATTTAAGACCATGTATGTACTACTTTAAGCATGATGCAAATAAAATAAATATGAAATATGAAGATTGAAGCCACGTGGCGCCAATGGTTTGGGACATACATGGTGTTCGCGGTGTTGGTTCTATACGCTAGTAATAATACTTCAATGGAAAAATATAACAAAGAACAAAAAATCATTGTTAAATCTTTTGCTTCTTTATGTCTTCATCACGAATAAATGTTCTATTATAATTATGCTTTATTACATGAGACATTTGTTACTGGTTTCGGAGTTAAAAAAAAACTATAATATATGAATTATCAACAAATATTATGGTTACATCATAAAATATTATAGAATGGTTAATAACCTCATGTGCCTAGTGCACATAATAGTCACTAATGTTTTAAGAAAATACAAAAAAAGTTATGAATCCTATATTTGGCTAGTATATAGTGAAGTCCACTAAATGTATTCAAAACAATACCACCTAACAAAGTATATTGACCATACAAAGATTTAAAAATTAACAATATAATTTGATATATCTTTTAAACCCATTAATTTGCAAAATTATTTCCATTCATTTCATAATTTCTATTGGATACCCAAATATGACCTCGTAGCATTTAAAATAATACACAACTGCTTTTAGACATAATTTGTTGTGCTCATAGACAAAACCAGTATAACAAGTTTCTGTTGAACCAATTTAGTCAACAATGGAATTGGAAGATTGGCTTATAACATGTTTCGACTTGTGATTTTTAGAACATGTTACAAGTGTTAAAACATGTATAAAACAGGACTTAACAGGATCATATAGGATAATAATATAGGGTGGCCGCAAAAGTTGTCACTTGTCACCCGATGTTCTTTGACTGTAATTTTTTTAATAAATGAAAAACTTTAGTTTTGCTATTGGATTGTGTTTATTTGATGTCTTATTTTTTTTTTTCATTGAGTACAATAAATTATATCAGCCAAATGGCCGCCGCCAGAATCGATGACCATACGGGCCCTATTTACGGCGATTACCTATCGAGGTACCCAAATAATGATTATGTATGTAAATATATTGAAATTAGAGCTCTCCATAATTTTACTTCTGAGGGGAGATACATTCTCGAGATTTCATATCCTATAATAAATTTACATTTAACAAAGCCTCTTATTCTGGTAAACACACAGTTCACAATCTTTTAAATAAGTACATTATTGTACATTAATTATTCAATTTAAATCAGGATTTTAAGTTATAATTATCTTGACAACCATACCTTATTAATAATAAATTGTCATCTTACTATCAGCTACTACAATTTGTCACAATTAGGCGCTTTTCATATTTTACATGACCAGTATAAGAGCCTTATGATAAGTAAGACAAAAATTTGCAGTAAATGTGAATAAAATACTAAATTCAAGGCTGAGTGAATAGGCTTTTACTAAGTAAGTGCGATTTACCATTCATGACTACATCGCCACTTACCATCAGGTGGGATTGTAGTCAAGCATTAACTTATAAGTTATAAAAAAAACATAAAAATAAAAATTGCTTAAATTTTATTACTGACAGTTATAATTATAATTTTTTTTACAATAGGAAAATGCAATAGCAGATGCTTTGTCAAGATTTTGTGCCAGTATGGGCTCAAACTGGAATCACTACAATGGTACACTGGTTACGGTCAAAGAACCTTCCATATTCTGTAGAAGAAGTGAAAGCAATGATGTAGACTTGCAATGAATATTCGGTTACTATTCGGTATTCTACTATTCAACTGCTTTTATTATATTCGGCCGAATGCCGAATATCCACATATTATTCGGCCTAATACCAAATACTTAAGTATTATATTTTGTTATGGGGAGATAATAGGTAAAATGAAAAAAAAATCGATTCATTACGTACCTATATATTCATCTTTTCATTTCTCTTATAATCATTTAAGTAGTCATTGGTACATAACACAGGTACATAATCATCGTCTGTATTAGAAAAGTTAAGGATTCTATGTATTTGAATTATTGTCATAATCAAAATTTAGAAGGGTAAGGTTTTCATTTCTTTTATAATCATTTAAGTAGTCATTGGTACATAACACAGGTACATAATCATCGTCTGTATTAGAAAAGTGAAGGATTCTATGTATTTGAATTATTGTCATAATCAAAATTTAGAAGGTAAGGTTTTCATTTCTTTTATAATCATTTAAGTAGTCATTGGTACATAAAACAGGTACATAATCATCGTCTGTATTAGACAAGTTAAGAATTTTTCTATGCATTTGAATTATTTTCATAATTAAAATTTAGAAGTGGAAGCTTATGGTGCAGAAAGACAAATTTTTCTGCATTTTTAGAAAGTAGTTTACTTCTTTTTTTCTCGTAGACCATCCCAGCTTCAGAGAAAAGGCGCTCTGAATAAACACTACTTCCTGGTGCCGACAAATATTTTGCTGCAATCTTGATCAAACACGGAAATTTAAATTTCCTTGCTTGGCGCCAAGTATATGGATAAACTTGTCTAAACATGCAGTGCGTTAGGCGTTAGCAATATAACGCGCAGAGCAACTGCGGGCGCGCGGGCACTGGGCAGGGCAGTGAGTACATTAGAACAAACAAGCGCGAAACAATCACGTCTGTTAAGTTTTGGCGCTAAAATCCGGCCGAATACTTTTGCCTAATATTCGGCTATTCGGTCAGGTCGCTTTGCTTGGAATCACCACAAGTAGAACAATTAATTCCTTACAATCCCCAAGGAAATGGTCAAGTTGAAAACTTAATGGGACCTTATGGTAAGCAATACTTAGAGCCTTCATTCAAAGAATGTGAATGTATCTAATTGGGAGCAAATATTACCAATCACGTTACATTTAATATGCTAACTTCTATGCACTAGTACAAATGTCACACCACATGAACAATTACTCCTATATACTCGTCGTTCACCCAATGGTAAATTGTTGCCTACATGGCTTATGACCTCAGGGCCAGTTTTATTAAAAAAAATTGACAACTCGCAAATACGATCCCATTCACACATTCGTCTAATGGACGAGAATGTACTGTTTCAAATTGACAATCAGCTCTGCTGACTGATGTAGAGCTCAATTGGCACCTCTGCCTGATTTAGAGCCAAACAATGATGATAATGCTGATGATGGAGATATCATTCTTCTGTTGAAGAAGATGAGCCCGAGTTACCATTACAAAATGAAAATGCTCTATGAAGGTCAACTCGTGACAAACGGGCTCCAGAATATTTGCAAGACTATGCTTCTAGGATGGGTGATTAGCACTCGTACACCACTACTGTGTCTCTCTATTAAAGTGTCCTCTTCCCTAAGGTTGCCTGGAAGAAATCGCTTCTTAAGCGACAAGGCCGCCTGTTGTACCATTATATCTATTAATAGTTTAAGATGTTACTGTATATTGGTGTACAATAAAGAGTTGTTGTTGTTGTTGATTTTGATTCTGAGGTAACAAACATAAAAAAAACAGTTGAATTGAGAACCTTCTCCTTTTTTAAACGCTTTTATTTAGCTTCACTTCGGAGCATCAAAGCATCAAAGGATCAAATCTTGTAACGTTAATTTGAATGACTTCCCTTTAATGAAAATTGATGAAATTTGGCAGACATGTGTATTTCCGATGACAATACACGAAAATCATATTTTAAACTAATTTTCATTGTTTATTTGTTGTTAAATTAAAAAAAACGATTTTCAGACTTTAGACGCATAATTCTCTATGTTCTATTTTACGTAGAGACTTGAAATTTTCACAACTTGTAGCTAATTTTATAAACTAAACATTATTGAAATAAAAGCGTTTAAAAAAAAAAATTTTTTTAGGATTCAACTTATTTTTAGTCGGTTAATAAAGGACAATTACTATAGGTAATTCTAATCCTCAATTTCATATAAAGAAATAGAACTTCTAATCATCGAGAATCTAAATGAATTGCTATGACTATTGCTACGCCCTAACAGGGTTCATGCTCAGACCACTGTTACTATAATGTACCTACTTTAAGACCACTGTATGTACTACTATAAGCATGATGCAAATAAAATAAATATGAAATATGAATTTGTTCTAGAACAAACCTAACATTGCAAACGATACTTGTATCAAATTATTACATAAACATTCTAGAAGCTATGAACTCAAAACACAGATTTCACATAAATTTGATGCTACTTTCACTGATGATTAAGGCAATATAATACCCGAGGTGAATTCTTAATGCCCACTACCTCAAAATATGGTGATTTATTTAAGGCTGAAGCTTAGCTTGAAGTCGTCCGGTAAATGGACGAATAAAATAACTTTGGTATTCAGTAATTTATCGTGACTTTTACAAGGCGGGGAGCATACAATTAACGTCATGATAATAGGGCTCCGTCACAGATTTCACGGGGTCCCTTTTTTTCCAGTAAATAAAAACAGGAACCTAACTAACCTATATATTTTTTGATTTCGGTCACGGGACTTTTTCAAGGAACACCTCTGCGCCGGTACTGAATCCTTACAAGTCTCAGTTATTTTATTCGTTCAATAGTGTTTTAGACTTTTAGTACTTTGTTTCGGATAGTCGCACGAATAATAATATATTATTCATCCGTTTTACGTATTAATAGTCACTCCGTTTATTAGTCGTAGGAATATCACAGGTCTACTTACTTCAAGGCTCTGACTCTTTTATAGGGAGGACTAAAAGATACAGGAGCAGGAGTGCCATCCCGTATACAGTCATCGTCATCCAAACTAGTGAAATCCAACTTCCTGGGCACAATCGACGCCGGTATAGGACTCAAATTATCCGAAAATATATTATAAGAGTCTGACATTTCACAAGATGTCTCCACTGATAATTCCGAAGAATTATGCTTATTATTAAACCCACTCTTCATTCTGTACCACTCACTCATAATTTATTTATCATTAGACAACACTTTAACAAAATTATACACAAAACAATCGTTTAATTTCGACGAAGCAAACAAAGCGCACTTTCACAAATTCCAACGTTATGGCCGATGGCGGATGACGCATAGCACCTGTTTAATTGTTGAACCAATCACAGCGCAGTATCCGACCGGTGAGATGAATACTCAAATTCTATTCGCTGCAGTTATTTTTTTAAATAACGAAGTACGTTCCATTGCTGTTATTGGATAATTTAAGGATGCGTTCAGTTTAATGCTGCCATTTAGAAAAGTTTTGTTATTTATGCAGATAATAATAATACATGTTGTCACTTATTTACATAATTTAATAAGAAAATGTGAAAGAAAATTAAATTATAGATGACGAAATGCAGAAGATTATTTTTATTGGATTGTCTTAAAATTAATAAATGTGAAAGAATGAAACAAAGATAAAATATCTCTATATTATAGGTCGAATCCTTATCTCGACGGACCACTTCAACAACTCAAATGCAAAAATATTACAAGCACATTGGCATTGCTGTTCTTATCGAAATTATGTAATATTCTTATCGATATTTTGCGTGACTTATAAAATTAAATTAACTCTATCTTAATGTATTTTTCGTAATAAAAATATGTCTGAATTTTGTTTAAATTAAATAAAATATCTTTATTGAGCTTAAGCTGGCATCGAATCATTACACGAAAGATATTTTAATAGGATAAGAAGTACAAACATTAACTAAACAAAACGTTTTTCACCGCTCACTTTCTCAGTGAATCAAACTCGTCGACACTTACCCCTATTGCAGAAAAACCATTAGATAGCAACACTCTTATTGTCAAAGAGGTCCATCTAGACATGGGTCGGTACGCGTTTTCGTAATACCGTAACTATGTATTGGTATTGTCGCCGATAAAGGGTTTTAAAACTATTTATTTTAATAACTATTTATTGAAACGTTCACTCGGTTTATCTGGTATCATCGGTATTCTCATATTCTCGGTAAAGTCAGTATTAAGGATAAAGGGTTTTAAAACTGTTTATATTAATAACCATTTATTGAAATGTTACTCGGTATATCAGGTTTACTGTATCATTGGTATACGCTTATTCTCAGTAATGTCGGTATACGAAATAACTGATTAAATGAATGCTTAGTAGCGCACACTAATGATGAGTTATTTATTATCTAATTGAATAAACATTTTTGTTTTAATTATTGAGTATGAATGAACTTTCCTTCATACTTTATAAGCTATCTGTTTTATAACATGTTTACGCGGAACCAGGGCGCCACTTACGAATACACTCAAGATTGTTCAAGTTAAGTTACACAGATGGCGCTGCTTTATTTTAATATTGCTTAAGTTTATTGTTAAAATAGTAGTGTAATTAAATATTTATTTAATGATGCCAAAGAAGTATAATTTCTCACGCGCGTACAAAAGTACGACGCAATCTTTTTATTTTATTTTTTATACTACTTATAAAGTAAATAATACACACTTTTGTGAGGGATATGAATGTGTGTAAGCGTTTGTTTTTATATACAATTTATTTGTGAGTAATTTAAAGTTTGTTAAAGTACAATATGTTTTTGTATTATTTTACTTTAATTACCTAAATATTTTTTAAAAATTTTATCATCTTTTATTCCCGCAATAGAACACGCTTAAATACTATAATAAATTGGTATATATTTCTATTTCTATATTTTTAATATTAAATCCAACTTCTATAAGTCCTTGAGATACTATAGTTATTGAAATAGGAATAAATGCAATATCCTGTTGCATTTAAAATATTAAAAAGCGTGTACAAATATTATTCACTATTTGGTTTGGTTGCTGCTCAGTCTCGCTCTCTCCTCTTACTCCTCTACTCTCCTCTCGTTCTAACATAGGTGTCTTATTGTGTCACGTTCGTATTATTTCGGCAGCGCTTGAGTCTGTCCCTCGGGCGTAATCGGAATACCTGACCTCGCAATACCTTGTATTCACGAATAAATGGTTTCTCATAATACACAGTTATTGTGGCACCTGATATATTTGTGGTATTATACCAGTAAAGGTTTATTGAAATATTGAAACTGTTTATAGTTTATACCACGTTTTCATACGTTACCGCGCAATACCTTGTATTCACGAATAAATAGTTTCTCTCAATAAACAGTTTTTGTATCACCTGATACCGTATTTGTGTTATTATACAAATAAATGGTTTTTGAAACTATTTATAGTTTTTACCGCCCATGTCTAGGTCCATCAAATTATGGATTCTACAGGATGTCCCTGCGCGAAGTGACCGCCGCGCTGGTTTGGTTTTTTTATTAGTTTTTAATTTTTTTTAGAGAAACTTGAGTTGCTTCACTATTTTCAAAATATTTTTTTTTGTTTTTACATTTATTTTCATTCTGTTTGTTTTATTTACCAGTTGTTATCATAGTTTATCTATTCGAGGTATAAAATGTACCCAAAATTAAATAGGATATGTTTTTTAAAGAAATTAGTTAATTTCTTTTAAAGTTAATTTTGTTTAAAAAAATTACCCTTTTTCATATAATTTCGCTAAAAAGTTGAAAAAATGTCCTACGAATATTATTATTTTATCAATTATTATTAATTGTCAATCAATTATTATAACCTTCAAAGTGTCATAAAAATGTTTGCAGCTATCTCAATAATTTACCGAACTACAAACTCTTGAAATATGCACCCCATTTTCGATAATATGAAGAGTAGACTTTTAAAACCGGGCTAATGGATCATTTAAGTGACTTACTATCAAAAATACCTTTTGCTCTTTGATAGAATAATTTTAAAGGTATGGAAACAATAAAAACAAGTGGAAAAAATAATTTATAAAAAAAAAATAGTAATTAATTTATAACGATTTTGAAATGACCGCCATTGGCATTAGGTAATACAGGCTAAGCAAAGATGTTTAACTAAATACAGATACGTTATGCCCTTACAAATCGACCGAAAAATCTGTTCCGACCGAGCTACAACACACACACGTTTATCTTTTGTTTCCCTACACCAATCACTAGTACATTGGCAAATTATGTAAAAAGGATGGCATTACTAAAACCATAATAGTGAAAAAGACAGCTAGTGTTTGTCGCTCGTGTGAATCTATATAGGCTACGTTCTTTATTGCTCATGCGTCAAAACTAAATCGCTATCTCTTTCTTCATCTGAATATGGCGTCTTTGCATGAGTTATTAGATTGTTTAGAAAAATAATTGAAATAGACTAAATAATTTAAGTATCTTAGCGTACTCAAATGTGGTATGAGATTCCTTGTGTTTTGTTGACCTTGGAGTCATAATTGGTGCACTTTCGAAACACACATCACACGATGGCATTTTGATTTATTTTCGTAAGGACGTATGAACCTACGATGCGCCACGCTCGTGATTGCGCTCGACGCAGACTAATCACAAGAGTTCCCAATTGGGAACTTTTTGAGTCACACAACGCGCGCGCTTATGCCATATCTGCCTCTTTTTAATATATAATATCATTGAGGCTAAGGGTGTTCCCTCCAAACTATGACATGGGGTCCTTCAAGAAACGGGTCTATTGTTTTCTTCGTGGCCGGCAACGCATTGGTGACGCCTCCGGTGTTACTAATGTCCATGGGCAGCGATGATCACTTACCATCAGGTGACTCGTCTGCTCGTTTGCTTGCACAAGGCATAAAAAAAGGCTCCAAATGACATTGTAGCAGTAGCATCAATACTCTGTTTCAACTGAGACCATAGATTAAAGTATATACTAACGTACTGAGACCTTGGAGGACCATGCTACTGGACCACCTCTCTTTCTTGGTCTCCTGATTTAACGCCTCTTGATTATTATTTTTGGGGCTACATTAAACAAACAGAATGAAAAAAATGTAAAAACAAAAAAATAATGATTTGAAAATAGTGCAGCAAGTCAAGTTTTTCCACAAAAAAAAAATGCTAATAAAAAAACCAAACCGATAATACTTCTACTTTAATGGTATTTGTCGATAGTTTTGTCCAAATAATCAATAGACGCCGAGCGGTCACTTCACGCTGGGACACCCTTACATAGTAAAAATAAAAAGTATATAAATCGGATTTAGAAATTGCACTTTCAAGAATATTTTGTAACATCTTCCCCGATGTAGAAAGGTAATTTTTTGCATTTGATTTGAATAACAAATCCAATAAGCTTAAGATGTGGAGTATGGACGCTGTGGTTAATTAATTTAGCTATGGTAAGCCGAAAATTATGTCAAAACTGTTTAAACTGTCAAAGTCAATTTGAGTTTAACCTGTCTATAGGGTTCGAAGTATCGGCCTCTGGTATCGATACCGAGTACTCGTGTGGTATCGACGGGTAAGGTATCGATACCAAAAAAGTATCGGTCCTGAAGTATCGATACTACTCAGTATCGAGTATCGAGTCCTCGCGAGGATCACAGTCAGATCAGAGCTAAAAAAAAAAAAAAAGGTCGTCGACATGTCCCCATGACACTTTCTGTTTAGTCCGAGCGGCCACAGTTGATCTTTTTCCATATGAAAATACTGAAAAGTACTCAGTATTTTAAAAGTACTCGATACCGACGTTGCACATGAGTACTTGCGAGTAATTACCAGGTACGAGTATCGAGTACTCAGTATCGAGTATCGCGATCAAAAGTATCGATACCTACTCAGTATCGAAAGTATCGTTCGAACCCTACCTGTCTAGAACTGTCATGTAACGTCACAATTTATAACACATCTCATACAAAACTGCAGAAACAAAATCAGATTTTTTACTTAAAATTAAATGTTTCAACAAAGACATTTAATTTTATTACATTTAAATAAAATCTGTTCATGTTAATAAAATCAATTTGCTATACGTATAAATGTTAACAAGTAAAAATGAAGACACCATTTGGAATACATATTGTTTTTCTATTGTGCGTGCCTGCTGCAGTATACTGCAAAGAAGGAAAAAGTGACGGAATTATATTCCACTACAACAATACGTAAGTGTAGATAGATTTAAAATATTTTAGGAGAAAGACTGTTTATATATCTTTTAAATAAATATTTTCTGGCTTGATAAATGCAAGGGAATCCATGCAATACAAACACACACTGACTACACAATACAATACAATACAAACACTCTATTACAAAATTATATTGTTGAAAGTAGGATTACTATTACTTCAACCAACAATTTATTTATAGTTAAAAATAAATGGAAAGAATGTATAGAATTAAACATAAAGAAGTACCTGTCTTTATGTTAAGGAAGTGGGCAATACCATTTTGTGTGATTTAGAACTTATAATTATTTCAAAATAAACATTACTATTGCAGATAATTAAATTATTTTATCAGCGGAGAATAACAAATTAAGTGGGTATACTTGTGAATATTATAAGAATAATCATTAATTAGTGCACTTTTATCTTTTTATACCATAACATTAACCCTTTTATTCAATAATTACTTTGCTGCTGAGACTCTTTCTAAATTAAAAGATTAGACTTTAGCCATAGTTTACTATGCTAGCCAACAAATAGGGAGATGTATACACTTTTAAGAATATGACTAAACCTAAGTTATATGTGACATAGCATTGTTTGTATTGACCTTGCCTTCCAAGCAAGAAGTCTCTCTGATAAAGAGCTTAATCTCAGATTTTACATGATCATACAGATCATACAGGGGGGAATGAGGATAGATTAATAATTGTAGACATATGGGTATAGAATAGAATATATTGATTGACTCCAAACACACACATGTCAGCATCTCAAAATTAATGTTGAGATCACAGAGAGTAATTTTATGGTCCTAATGCTGAACGCACATATCGCACCTTCAGTGGAAAAAAGGCATAAGATGAAAATTGCAATTTTACAGGAGAGCAAAAAAAAACTGTTCAAAATCAGTAAGTAGTCAAAGAAATTTACATTACGATTTCTTGCACAGAACCGTCAATATTAATGATAAAAATTTGAAAAAAATTGAGCATATGCAGCTTTTATCCCTCTTTCCAATCATATTAATAACTAAAATTCAACATAAGATGACTTATGCTTTTTTCCACTGAGGGTGCGATATATCCACACGAAGTAATATTTTAAACAAAAGCAGTATTGCCATCCCTGTCTTTGTATTGGGTAAAGTTGATTGAGCTGTATCCAGCTGACAGAAGTAATTGTTTTTGTTTGTTGTAGATACATGTACAATGTGCCTTACACTGTGAATGTCAGCAAGAGTGTGGAATACATCATGGAATTTGCTGGGGTAAGTATATTATTCACACAAATTTTAAAGTAGGAGGTTATATCGCCGTATTAAAGCTAAAACCAACTAACTCAATTTTTTGGGTCATAACACTTTTTTTACATCTTACGACTCAGAAAAACTACTTTGGAATAGTAAAACAAATTTAAAACTAAGGCACTTAGTTCCGAAGATAAAACGATATGAATACGAATAAAAATGAGTCTGTACGACCTCGGAATTCTATAAAAAAATGTGTCTAACTCGAAAATATTTTTCCCCTGAAATGGTTAACTTAGTTGATTTTAGCTTTAATACGGCGATATGTTTAATCAATATTTACACTCAGCCATAATATTAAATTGTTTAGTTTTAAAACTTGCTGTTGTGTTCCTACAAATATAGTAAATATTTCAAAGGTCCACGTATAATGTGTATAAAGCGACATGTCTAAAACTGAGATTTACAAGAGAGTGTTTTAATGTTCAAACCGCTCTAGAAATAATAGTCTGTAAAATTATAAATATTTTTTTTCTTTAATGTTAAAACATTAAAGAAAAAAAATTAAAGTCTGTAAAATTATAAATATTTTTACAGACTATTATTTCTAGAGCGGTTTAGGTAGTAAACTACCTGGCCATAATGGTTATAAATTAACATATACTTAACATTTTAGTTACTTTATTTATTATTTGCACATTATTTTATTGAACCTAATATAAAAGTAAACCAATTTCAAAAAGCAAACAAAACAATATTAAATTAATTGATATTTTTTTTGTTTTCTGCTTTAATAAACTTGGTGAATATGAATAATATTAATTTATAACTTTACGTCGTATTCACCAGGACGATGAAGATATGAAAGGCTACTACACTCCAGCTCGCGTGACGGTCGCAAGTAACTTCGCGAACCGCACCTATCCGCTGTTCATCACGGCGAGGCAGCAGAAGGGTATGATGATCACCGATTTCATCATTCATTTATTTTGATCAAGCTTAAATAGTCAACAAACAAGCAGTTGAGCCCCCGGATGGTGTATGGTCGAGTTCTTGTGTGTTATGTGCTCCTGGTACTTGTATATCAACGCTTGAAAGGAAAATTTTGCTAAGCGACATTGAGCTAACAATACAATACAATACAATACAATATTCTTTATTGTGCACACTAGAAGTACATAAAATATTACATTTTAAGTATTAAAGACACAATAGGCGGTCTTATCGCTGTAATAGCGATTTCTACCAGACAACCTAAGGGTAGAGGACACAACAGTTCAAGAAACGCGTAGGTAGAGGTGCAAACAGTAAGAACTTTACGAACTAATACTTAAAACCATAGATAAAACAAACTATTCATTAATTCATTCATTTATATTTCATTCATTTATTTTGATCAAGCTTAAATAGTCAACAAACAAGCAGTCGAGCCCCCGGATGGTGTATGGTCGGTCGAGTTCTTGTGTGTTATGTACTCCTGGTACTTGTATATCGACGCTTGAAAGGAGAAATTGACTAAGCGACATTGAGCTAACTTTATAAGAGAGCAATTTAAAGTTGGAATTTTTAGAAAAAACATCATATTTTTTTTGTTATCCTGCTACCAACGTTATTCTTACTGCTTTGGAATCCTTATTATATCATCTATTGTATATTGTGGCATATACAACAACTTTTCTAAAAAATTCAACTTTAATTTGCTCTCCTGTAAAGTTAGCTCAAGGTCGCTCAGACAATTTTTCCTTTCAAGCATCAATATTGGCTTCAACCCATTAATGGCGCACTACTGGGCACGGGTCTCTCCTCTTGAGGAGGCCTAGAGCATACTCCACCATGCTGCTCCAGTGCGGATTGGTGGAGGGGTTAGTGGCCAACCCGAATGTCGGAAGTTTTCAAACCGCCCGAGGGCCTCCGACATGGCTTAACGACTGTTATCATATAATAACAACCGGGACCGACGGCTTTACGTGCCCTCCGAAGCACGGAAATGCTCAAGAATTTTTTGTCACTAGCGGTCACCCATCCGACTACCGACCGCGCCCGCTGTTGCTTAACTTTGTCGATCACTTAGGATCGACGCAAGCCGCAGGGTAGTATAGTAGTATACATAGTATAGTGGTCTCTTCGGTAGTATAGTGGTCAGTATCCCCGCCTGTCAAGCATCAATATGGACTGTCAATCTATACTAGATATATAGAAAGAATTGACATCAGCAACACCAAAGATTCTGTCTTTTCATCACATGCTAAACTTCAACTTGGCACACAGATAGCTATAGTCCATGTCTGTAGAAGAAAATAGGGTAGAATTGATGCTAGTCATATTTATCTTAGGAATGATTGTGACTTTTAAATGTTTTTGATTTATATTAAAAAATAAAAAAATTGTATTTTAGGCTGTTTTTATTTTTGGCAGGTGTATTCTCATGGCAGCTTCCCATGCTGGTCCAAACTCCTCTGATGATGGAGCAGTTCACCAACATATCAAGGACTCTGTGTCCTCACAACAATCTGTTCTCTGAAGATGAGGAGACTTGTGGTCAGTACACTGTATACTAAACATGCGCATGATAAGGCGACACACTAACACTACACACATATTATAGATAATCTAACTTACTATGTACGTGTAATTCACGGACTCAAATCTCTAAGTTGCTATAAATTTTCCCTTCTATGATATGTAAGTGTCCCTTCTATAGTATGTAAGTATTATATTCACCGATATTTTGGAATGGTTTTTAGTTCGGTCTTTTAACTTCTTTGCACGATGTCCGACTCATACAAAATACGTAATTTAAAATTAAGCATCTGTGTAATGTCATTTTTTTCCGAGGCGTGGACGAATTTCCAGAACTTTTGTCTGTTCTTCAAATATATTTTCCTCTTGTTCTCATTTGATTCCGCTACTGAGGTATTTAAATGCTACAAGAAAAAAACTAAGAAATTGGAAACACAATGCCCTGTTGGTTAAAGTACAAATTATAAAATTTTTTATTTGTAAAAAGTTACAAAATTACAAAATTACGAGTACAATATATCCAGTCAAAACAGCAACCAAATCAGTGAAGCCGTTTCTGAGATTGACGGGAACAAAGGCACAATATAATTGGTATAAATGACTTACTTTTATAAGTAGTAACAACCTGAAACAACTGTTATCATGTTTATTTATCATAAGACCTTTCACATACTTATATCTACGTCACTATATCTATTGGAAGAATAGTGTAATTATCGGTGCACTACTTTTAGAATTAATTGCCTCGGATAGCGGATAGTCTTTTATTATACTATACAATATTCATAATTTAAACCAATACTATCACCACAAAATTTATTCCGTTTAAAAGTAACTAACGTGGAAAGAGACAAACAGAACAACTTTATTGTAATTATTGAGTAAATCAAGTATTAATCAATAAAATTATTGATATAATACAAAATTACTTGTTAATATAATGTGAGCAACTCTTCCCACATCATTTTAATGAACTTTTCTTTTTGTTCACGCCTCCTTAGTCGATGGGAAGTGGATCAGAGTCTACTGTGGTCCATTGTTACGTAAATATTCAATGCTTTCCTTCTGTTTTTATTATCAACAAAAATCTTTATAAGTTAACACACATTACTATTAATTATAATTATTTTAATCGGAAACACATTTTATTTATTACCTACAGACCTATTAGGAATTGTCATATCAGGGAAAAATAATAGATTAATGTGTAGGTTTATATGAATCATGAATTTTTAAATAAAAAAGTAATTACACAGAATATTTTTCCCATTAAGTTTTCGAAATTTCTTTTAAAATACATAAAAAAATTACTATAATGCGATTGTAAGTATTATTGTCTGGAATATATTCATCTATTTATATTATTTACATATGTAATGTGAAGTGTAATTACTTCCTTTTGCCCGCAAATCTTTTTGTCTTCTTCTTTCACTAATTTTAATGTTTTATCTATGTGTGTTGCCACACACATTATTTATTGCCATAAATATTTTTTATTATTATTATTAAGTGGTCACAATAATCTTGAAGTTTAAGCGAAGTCCACAGTAGTCTGGTTAGTCACAGATGCGTTGCTACTCTCTAATATGAGCAATGATTCGCTACCATCTTCTCAGTATATAATATCGGCTTTTCCAACGCTATTGAAAATAAAATACTTCCACACACAAATAATTATTATTGTAATCAAGTAGAATTCTAAGTAAATTATAAAACTTAAATATCAATAAAGTCAATTGCACGCAAATTATAATAATCTGTTATATTATTATCATCTTTTCATATATTTTAATAAAATTTCAATAAATAACGCATGTTTAATAAAGTAATATTAAGCTTAAAGTCATAATATTTAACCTTTTTTTCACCGCCGTAAGTATCCATTCATAGTAAAACATCAAACTTGAATTTTAAACATACCCTAATAAAAGAAACCGATCTTTCTAGACATATCAACAATCAACACTCCAATCGTCCATCTGACGTCGTCCTCGCCAGACCCTATAGAGGTGACAATAGTTGTGGACGCTGTACATGACTTCTACATAAAGTTGAACGCTGTGAGCAACCTGACCAGTACTCCGAGCCAGCCCAAGTATTACTTCTATCCCTTCGATCAGAGGCCAGGGAGATCTATGGATTTAACTGCGCAGAATGCTAGGAGAAAATTTATGTGCAATAAGGTGATGTATTGAAAAGGTTGATTATCTTTATATGACATGTATCAACGCACAGGCCAAACCCTTAGGGCTAGAAACTTAAAATTTCGCACACGTATTTCTGTCATGACGTAAGCATCCACTAAGGAAGGATTTTTCAAAATTCGACCCCCAAGGATAAATATGATAAGCATAATTTCCATGTGCGAAGCTGCCGACAACAGCTAGTTATAGATGTGTTTGAAGTGTGCCCCTTGAATGACTAGAGCTTCGATAAGTGAGCTTCGTTAAGATTTACTTATTTATTATTACGGTCCACCAACGCCGGATACACAATTCATTCACCATATCAAGCTCACTTATCACTATTAGGATATTATAAAATTCATTGAAGATTCACTGAAGGTTTCGCAAAATAAGCCATAATGATTATATCCTATAGAATATCTCATATTAATATTATTAAAAGTTTAAGAATCGCTGGATTAATCTATATTAAAAATTCAATTTCTAAACGATATTATATACCTAATAGTAAACGAAGAAACCTTTTTGAAACTTTGGTTGAAGCATTTACCTACATAATCGTATTTATCAATACCGGTACATATACCTAGTACGTGAATTCATTCTTAGTTTGTTGATCAAAATGTGATTCACGAATCACGACTATAATGAATGATAATAATATATTTATCTGTGTAATTATTCCCAGGAGTTCACTGCTTTCATCAAAACAAAGCAATCTCCTGAGACATTATATTCGATAAATGTAATATCATTATTCATGGATAATAATGTGTGGCGACATTATAATATGGTAGAATCAAGTCAGACCAATCATGCTATCGAAGTTTTTTACAACGCTGACATATATAGGTACAAGTTCCGAAGATGTACCAACTATGGCATGATCATCTAGCCTAGCGAGAGATAATCCTTTTTTTTTATTTATTTTTTTATTAATCACATACTCTTTGCTTAGCTTAGCACTTGGTACACTTTTACGTACCAAGCGCAGTAATTAACTTTAATTCAGTACGTTTCGGGAAAAGAACAAACCACGCGTGCTCACTACCATTCATTAAACAACATCTTTAATTGGTCTTTTTATTGAACTTTATCAAATCAACAACATCAATTTTTCATTTAAATATCGTATGGTAGCAACCCGTACAGTAACTAAAAACCCTCTGGATAACGTCAGCTTTCAAACAAAAACCGCATCAAAATCGGTCCATTTATTTAGGAACTACGATACCACAGACACAGACATGTCAAACTTATAGCACACCTCTTTTTACGTCGTCAAAAACTCATAAATACTGCAACATTATTATCGACCAAACCAAAAACAAAATAGGGGGTTCCTCCCTCATTCTCCCCGTCCCCCCTCTTTCAAATAACGATATAATTTCCCAGGACCTCGACGCGACAGAGCAAGAGGACCTGCAGAGGTACTTCGTGGCGAGCAACAGACGGGCGGAGTACGGCTGGCTGGCGCGGCCCAAGAGCGTCATAGTCATGATTGAGTCAGATGACGATATCTGCGCTGTGGTCTCCATACAGAACTTTTCAGTGAGTAGAAGTAACGAAGTATAATAAGTAACGAAGTGGACGGGTAGATGGAGGATGGAGGAATGAGTAGATAGATGGATTGATGAGTCGATATGGATGGATGTTTTGAAATAATTTTATTAAATTAATTATCTTCATTTTTTATTTTGTTCTCAAGTGTTAAGTAATGCTATATTTTCATAATTAAAACATTGATTAATTATTGATTGATCAACTTATCATCAGTTTTCATATTTTTGTGTCTGTGATTAACTGGTGTTACTAAAATACTTTTTAAAATTCAAATTGTTACGAACTAAATTGACATGACATGTGATTTTGTTTTAGTGCCCCGTGTTTGACAACGAACGAGATATCCTCTACGACGGTTATTATCTGACGATGACCAGGCGTGGTGGTATTACTCTGACGGTGAGAAGTAGTTTAGAAAGAAAGAAAGAAAGAAAGAAAGAAAGAAATTATTTATTCTGTTAAGCACTGCAACAAGTTACAAATTGAATATTAGTAAAACACTCCTAAAAACTATAAGTTGCTACAAACACATAACCTGCTGCAGCACTGCTTAACAAAAAAGGTACGCACTCAGCATATGCCGCGGTGAACCACGGCTACTGATTTTCAGTACGACCTTTATTGTATCGCAGTTCGGACGAGTGACTACAGTTCGCCGCATAAAGAAACAAAAAATAAAAAATAAAAATAATAATAATGATTAAAACCTATAGTTTAGACTAAAGCTTAAACAAAAAAAAAAGAGTTATACAAATTTAAAAAAAATAATAAAATAAAAAATAAATACTTTCTACCCGCACTAGTTTTATTATTACTATTTAAAGGGAAAACCTTCTATCTTAGCTCTTCAAGTACTGTACTTAATAGATGGGCAATCTTTATAACTATATCTTTATACCCTCTATCTAATATAATACTATGTATTATCTTCATCATGAAAATTGAACAAGTACGAGTTATTTTCTGTACTTTTTCCTTGTTTCCTCTCTATTCTTTCCTCCTAATTCACTGAAAATGAAATGCATGGGTAATGTGGAGTCATCATCCATTGAAGTATACTGCTTTATTATTTTCTATCAATAGGCATGATGACACTAAGCAAAAATCACTAAAATTATGTATTTATTTAATGAAACAGTAATAATGGATTACAAAACAGGTATTTATTGTATGAGTAAGATTAATAATATTTTGATAAAATAAAACTACAAAATACGGCAAGCCAATCAGTCTCAATCCGAGCGAATTACGTCACGCCTAAGTAAACAAACGAATATGACAGTACTGACTGTCTATAACTCTACTTAGGCGTGACGTCACAAGCGACGCCATGACACTTTGAAGTGTTTTGGTGCGAATTTGAAACATGCCTATTGTGAAATAATCTCTAATATTTTACCTTCCAGCAAGACACATTCCCGCTGGGTTTCTACATAGTGTTCATAGTAAAGACGTCTGACGAGGATTGCGTGGGTGCAGTTAACACCAACACTAGCATGCCCAAGATGGCGCACTACTTCGGCTGGGACGATGGACGGCTCGACGTGCCTACGAGCGACGGACGGGTTAAGACGTTCAGGTGAGTACTGTTAACCCCATACAACTCGTTCACTATTAGTACACTACGGTCGACGTATCTTGGCGCGTCTGAACATAGGCTTTGTGAACTTTAACACATGTAAGACAGAGATAGTGACACAAACATGCTAACGAGTGACTGAGACATATGTAATACACCGCGACCGAGCATTGCCGAATTATGTTATGCTCTGCGCGAAGTTCAGACGCGCCAAGATATGTTGGCCGTACTGTACTCAATGTTAAAGTAATAAGTATACATTAATAAATAGTCTAGAACTGTCTATGAGGTGTTACCACAGAAGCATGGGAGATAGAAAGAAGGAAGGCCATCTTTGTATATGAAAAGTGTCCGTAAAAACGCCTAAAATTACGGGTGGCGCTGCGGTGCGGTCTACAACAGCTACGTTCATATAATATCTATTTGTCACACACTAGCGCCATTCAGAAATGGCCATTATTGAAACCTCTATTTTCTGTAAACAGCTGGACACTTTTTCAACTTTCCCTTCATATGAGGTGGCCCTCCTTCCACCTTAATACTCCATGCACAGAAGACATAATGTATTACTCAATAATTTTCCCACAAGCAACGATTCGTAAGTGGAGTTTAGCTGTTGCCATATTTGAGCTTAATTGTCATTAAGGATGTAATGTAACAGTATTTACCTTAGTTCGACTTTTTGATAGTTGCCAGCTAGGTAAATATGACGACAGCTGGGGATAACAATTTTATGGCATGATACTACATCGAGTAGTCGATATCGAAACTTATTTTTTGGTCAATTTATAGTCGAAAATTAAATTTAAAATTGTCACGTAGTATCTCGACAACGATTTCCGTTGTTCCAGCTTCAAGGTGATCCAAACGATCTCGTACCAGGAGTACATGATCGCAGCGGGGGCGGCGCTGGGTGTCTTCCTGGCGTTCTATCTGGCCTTCGTCGTCACCATACTGTGTCAGAGGGGCGCGGGGAGGGCGCGCGGGGATAGCAGCGCCAGTGAGGGTATGCTACTCACATATCTCACACACAATTACTCGCGGCAGACGATGCAATAAAACGTGTGAATGAGACAGCACATCATGTTGTCTCTCGCACTTACACGTGTTATACTTATAAGTGATGTTACAAAGACGCAGAGATGTGCGCGGTCTGGTTACGTATGTTTACCTATGTCGATAATAATGGGTTTTAAGTACTTCAAATAGAGGGTAACCTGAATAAATACTGTTTTAATATTGCAAATCACTTTCAATAATATAATATAATAATCATTAGTTATGATGATATTATGAGGACATTGCATTCTATCAACAGTCCACATTGTAATGGTATAATAAAGTTTAAATAAATAAATTTGCGCGTGTGCAGTGTGCACCTCTATTAAAGAAGTGATTTATGGCACATTTTGCCGCGAGTCTATGAGGGTATATTTCAAAAGTAAGTTTTTCATACATGTAAAAGGTAGTGCCATCTCTCTTACAAACTACCTATGTAATTTAAGTTTTGGATCATAGATTAAAGAGATAAGTTACTTTTACCACCAGAAGGCCGTATAACGCCCGCTATCATATCCCGCGACGTGACTCCGCCGGCGCCGCGTCGTCGTCGCGTCGTGAACGGCAGCAGTGAAGGCAGCTCGCGCCAGTGCTTGGTCGGCGACGGGGATTTCGGTAACTCTTCACAGATTAATGGTGAGTGTATTCGAAAAATTATGAAAAATAACCTGGGCTGACCTGGTAATTTCAACTACCAGGTCTGCTGGAAGAAATTTCATTTTGAAATAAGCAGTGCCTATCTACTATAGATTTAAATAAAGTTTTAATTTAAGTTTATTCGTGTACATAAATTTTTAAATAAATAAATAAATAAATGTATAAGATTTTTTTAATGATCTTATATATTTTTTTGTAATGCTTAAAATAAAACAGATTTTAGAATTACTCCAAGTTTCATTAGTGCAAACCGCATCCAAACCGGTTAAGTCGTCTCATATTGCCGGAATCAAAGGCACGGGATAATAATTCTACAAATCATGTTTAGGGGTTCTATGGCGTCAATTGTTTCTATCAAATATCTTTTATGTAAAGTCATTGTTCAGTTATAGAAATAAAATGGAGAAAAAATACTTAAAAAATGAACCATTATTATCGTTTGATATGTATAATTTTCGATAACTTCATACGACATTTGACCATTGGTGCGAGCACAGTCCAACTTCATAATTTATTGGTCTTGTCGCCCGCCAGATGGCAGCTCGTCCTCCGATACGGAGTCAGACGTGTCGACGATCGAGGAGCCGACCGCCGACAACGACATCTACCTGCACGGCGGGAAGCTGTGCGTCGCTAACTTGTCCAGGTCGGTACTTGGAAATACTTGAGTTAACTCGTCTAGGTGGGTACTTGGAAATACTTGAGTTAACTCGTCTAGGTGGGTACTTGGAAATAGTACTTTGAGATATGTCTAGGTGGGTAGATGGAAATAGTTTAGTTGTTTTTTTTTAATTATGGTATTTTATGAAATCTTTAAGGTCAATGATTAAAGAAGCTGTTTATAATCTGTTGAGAGAACTTTCGACAAAGTAACTTGTCCATTAATGATAAGGTTGAAATTTCAATGACGGTAACTGCAAAAACAAAGTTACTAATGTGCATACATTTCAACCTTATCGTCAATATTATTAATGTGTTTTTCTTTTTGTGTCATAAAAATGCCTTGGCATGCCTGTGGGCGTAGGCTCTTATTTACATAACAATATCTAATATATAAAAATCTCGTATCACGGTGTTTGTGGTCGCACTCCTCTGAAACGGTTCGACCGATATGAAATTTTTGTGTATATTTGATAGATGACAATAGGTCGTAGAGTATATTTTATATCGCTGGATGATTAGGGTGTCCCTATCCAGAAAATTTTTGGCAGAACAACGTTTTCCGAGTCAACTAGTATATATGTAAAGAACATGTATTTTCTTTTTAATTTTTGAATGCATTGACATACTGATCTGAACACTGAAAAAAAATGACATCGATGGCGTCAAATATAAATTATTTTATTTAGTTAGTATTTTGTAATATAATGAGAAGAGTATAAACTTTAAATGTCGTTTTTTTATTACAGAGAAACTCATCTTTGGTTTATTCCTTTTATATATGTACATAATTATATATTACGTGTGTGTGTTTGTGTGTGTAGATGTCGTCCGCGCGTGCTGCAGGCGCGTTCCAAGATGTATCTGTGGAACGTGTTAACTGTGGCCGTGTTCTACACGTTGCCCGTCATACAGCTCGTCGTCACCTACCAGCGGGTGAGCACTACACACTACACACTACCATTGAAGTATTATTACTAGCGCATAGAACCGACACTGCGATCACCATTTATGCCCCAACGCATTGGCGGCACGTGGCTTCAATCTTCAATGGATTCGTTCGATTTTGAAAGGAGAACGGGGGCTCAATTTCCAAAATGGAACCTCCCGTGCGGGACGCACATTTTGTTCGAGATGTCTGTTCTATGACATTATACTTCAATGCACACTACTACAGAATACATAATATCACGTCGGGGTCACCAATGTTATTATATCATGTACTGAGGGTCACCAATATAAAATCTTGATGCTAGACTGATATTAGTGATATGTACTGTTTCTTCAGAAGGTTATGTTGAATTTGAAATTAAAGTCCGAATGTGTTGAGTCGTCTGTACTATTTTACTTTGCTAATAACATTACACGGTACCGATATTTAGATATAATTTAGAAACGGGTTAATCAAACGGATGTTAGGAGGCGACTCCAGAGACGTGTGACGTGCGCGGGTGCATAGGTTTACGATTTCATGTTGTCAGCAAATAGGTCACGTCCCAATATTACCTATTGGTACAGAAGTCACTCCGCAAAATCATTTAAATAAATAGCGACTCTTGGTCCTACGCAATAAAGTATAATTCAGGTCGTGCAGCGCTAATCGTTAACAGACGTTGACATCTAGACGTTGTCTCTCTTTTTAATCCTAACTCTTATCCTCTCTGACAACGTCAAGGTTGTCTTTTTTGTGATGACATGTGTGATAGATTACGAATGTATGACACGGTGTGGCAGCCCTTCTGAAATTGGCCCGACACGTCGAACGCGGCACGTACTTGTAACATCATACCAAAAGTGCAGAGTGCGTCAGATCTGACACTACACACTGGCTTCAACCCATTGATGGCCCACTACTGAGCACTCTCTTGAGGAGGCCTAGAGCATCCACCACGCTGCTCTGGTGCGGATTGGTGGATGAGTTAACCAATATCGGAAGTTTTTATGTCGCTCGAAGGTTTCCGATATAGCTTAACGACTGTTATCTTACGATAACAACCAGGATCGACAAATATACATACCCTCCGAAGCACGAAAACGCTCTAGAAATTTTTGCTTTTAGCGGTCACCTATCCAACTACCGATTAACAGTCATTGAACTATCATTACTAACGTATAGAACCGACATCGCGAACCCGCTGTATTATTATATTATATTGTTATTGGAAAACTAGCTGATCCGGCGAACTTCGTATCGCCAAACAATCAATGAATGTACTTTATTGTTACTTTTAACTTTCATAGTTTTGGCATGTTTAACAAATCAGAGATCATTAAATTCCCTCTCCCTCTCCCTCTCCGGAACAATTCCATCGTACATGATTTTTGCGTAACTTAAACCGTTTACGCAACGCACGCTCTCAAATAGGAATATTTTTTCCCGTTTTTGCAACATTCTCCTTTGTTGATTCGCTCCTATTGGTCGCAGCGTGATGTTATATAGCCTATAGCCTTCCTCGATAAATGAACTATCCAACACAAAATTTTTCAATTCAAACCAGTAGTTCCTGAGGTTAGCGCGTTTAACCAAACAAACAAACTCTTCAGCCTTATAATTTTAGTAAAGATTACAGAAGGATTTAGAATCTTGCCTTGCATACCTCTTTTGCTGACTGTACATTATACATATAAAAGTTGAATGCTAACAGCTAACAGTTGACGTTACTTCCAGCTCCTGAACCAGTCCGGCAACCAGGACCTGTGCTACTTCAACTTCCTGTGTTCCCACCCACTGTTCGTGTTGTCTGACTTCAACCACGTGTTCTCGAACCTGGGCTACGTGATGCTCGGCGTGCTGTTCTTGCTGCAGGTGTGGCGGAGACACAGCTGGCACCGCGCCAGGACTGCTGTTGAGGTGAGGGTAGTTCGACAGCAACAGAAAGACAATAGAAGACAGCAAGAGAAAGACAATAGAAGTACATCTCTTACATGATAACCCGGGTATACTTACGGTTATGGTGGTGTGAGTCCGAATAGTTTCGGAGCTACCCGAGATTCTTAGAAGGATGTGGCGACAGCGCAACACGTCACACGGTGACGTCACGCCGCCCTGAATTACGCTATCGAAGTTTTCAAAGATCGCTAGCATATATACAAATGCATATACACAAATATACAAATCGCTAACACATCTCGCCTGGCGGGAGATCTCCCTTTGCCAAAAGCATAATATTCATATTATATACTAGTAACAGCCCTTGTTTTGCTTTGCTTTTCGTGAAAATCTCTATATTTTTTAAATAAAATATAGCGCATGTGCTCAGAAACAATAGAGCATCCTGTTGGCGAAAGGATTTTTGAAATCAGTCCATTAGTTTATCTATTACTAGGAAATCGCCCTCACTACGCTTCGGGAAAAATAGTAAAAAAAAATATATCCTATGTCACCCTGGGATAGTGTAGCTTCCCAACAGTGTAAGAATTTTTCAAATCGGTTCGGTAGTTTCGGAGCCTATTTAATGCAAACAATCAAATCTTTCATCTTTATAATATTAGTATAGACAAACAAACAAACAAAAAACCAAAACTTTCCTCTTTAATATATTAGTTTAGATTTATAAGCAGCAGATGATGCTTAAAGAAAGAAAGAAAGAAAGAAAAAATATTTATTTCAAACACAAAGAGCTTGCTTGTTCCCTCAGGACCGAATAAGCTTCTAATTTACACTCGTCTCACAAAATAATAATTATTATTTTTACTCTTGGTTCGGTGTAACTAAACAACTTTTCTTTCTATCTCTCCATCCTCTATCAGAAGGAGCTGGGCATCCCCCAGCACTTCGGTCTACTATACGCGATGGGCATCGCGCTGGTCAGCGAGGGGCTGCTGTCGGCCGCCTACCACGTGTGCCCCAACAGCATGAACTTCCAGTTCGGTGAGTGGCTGTGGCTTATGTGTGCCTGGTACTTTAGCGAGGGTATGTTCGTACTACTACCACAACATATAGGATAGAGATACTAGTTTGGTGAGTTTAGTGTTTCTTGCTTATGTGTGCTAGGTACCGTTGTTGAGGCTATGTTCGTACCTACCACGAAATAGAGGGATAACAGAAGTATAACTCCATACAGAGTGCGCTCCATTAACGTACAAGGATTGTACGAGTATAACGCATACAAAATGGGTATGTCCGTGAACGCGCACTTGTATGGAGGTAATCTTCTGTGTGTATTTATTTTGATATGCTTGGCATTTTGTAATTCATTTTTTGGTTTATTATATGTATGTATAGGTATGTTTGTTTGTTTGTTGTTTGTACCAAGAGAGTGCGTATAACTGAAATACATGATTGCAAGTTTCCTCAAATCCGACATACCCGTAAGATTAGAAGAACATGTTTACGTGTAAAGTAAAACTACTCCTTATTCTCACCCCCATTCCACTGTCTCTAAATAATTATATTACTGAACCCGTCAGCTAGCCACGCCCCCTTATCATGACGTTGTTACAGACACGTCATTCATGTACGTGACGTCAGTGCTGTGCATGGTGAAGATCTACCAGGCGCGCCACCCGGACATCAATGCGCGTGCGCACGCTACGTTTGGCGTACTTGCGCTCATCATATTCGTTGGTGCGTATGTAGCCTGAATACATTAGGGCTGTTGGAATTATCGTGATATACAAATTAATGGGACTTATTTTATTACTAGACTAGCTGTGCCGCGCGGTTTCACCCGCTTTAATTTGTGGAAGAAACTAACGACTTAAATTATGATGTTATATAGCCTTCCTTGATAAATGGACTATCAAACACAAAAATAATTTTTAAATTCGAACCAGTAGTTCTTGAGATTAGTGCGTTCAACCAAACAAACTCTTCAGCTTTATAATATTAGTATAGATTAATAATAATTATTACATTGTATTAAAGGGTTGTTCTAGTGCGGATTGGTGAAGAAGTTAGGGGTGGCCAAGTGTAGAGGGTTTCTTGCCGCTCGAAGACCTTCGACATGGCTTAACGACTACTGTCTAATAATAACCGGGACCAATGGCTTTGCGTGCTCTCGGACGAGCTCTAGATTCATTTTTATATGCTGCATTTATTTGCATATACTGTATGTGTTACAGGTCTGGTAGGGGTGTTGAACGCGAACTTCTACTTCTGGGTGGCGTTCACAGTGCTGCATCTCGTCACCTGCCTCATCATGACCTTCCAGATATACTACCTGGGCAGATTCAGGCTGGGTAAGTATTATTGCTTTAAATTGTCACGAATTTTATTTACACTCTGTAATAACGTGAAACTTCTTTATCGACTTTGCGCAGACAAAATTCATTTGTGAAAAAATTTTAACAAGTTGTATGACAGTTTTAAATACGTTGTATAGTTTCTTTAAAGGAATAATAATATAATTTATGACGCCTGAGCCTAGTATAAGGACGGACAATTGTCACACGAGCATGCGCAATGCAATCTTTGAACTGAGGCGTGAGGAGGGGGCATACTCTTGAGTGTGCGAGCTCGTGTTTGCATTCAAATATGCATGTGCTAACTAGCATGCAATTTTTAGAATGTTCGTCAAACTAGCATGCTATTTTCTAGCATGTGCGTCTAAACTAGCATGCTATTTTCTAGAATGTGTGACTAAACTAGCATGCTATTTTCTAGTATGTATCTAAACTAGCATGCTATTTTCTAGCATGTGCGTCTAAACTAGCATGCTATTTTCTAGCATGTGTTATAATTATTATCTGTGTGCCAGATGCGGGCGTGGTGTGTCGCGCGGCACGCGAGTTGGCGCGGCGGCCGCTGGCGGCGGTGACGCCCACGCACTGCGGGCGATGCGTGCTGTTGCTCATCGCCAACCTCTCCAACTGGGCCATCGCGGGTTACGGGTGAGATTACCTTATCCATTGAACTATTATTACTAGCTGATAGTACCAACACCGCGAACTCGATGTTTGTGTAATTAAGTGTAGCCAATTGGCTACAGATTTCAGTGGATTCAGTAGATTTTGAAAAGAGAACGAGGGCTGTATTTCTTTCTTTCTATCTCTGTCTATTCTGGTACTTTGGTACATTATACTTCAATGACCTTTACCCACCTAGTCGGTCCATACATTCTTGGTCCTTCGAGCCGGATAGTTTATAGAAATCTACTCACTAACTCATATAGTAACGTACACCTCCAGGCTGGCGCAGCACAGTCGCGACTTCGCCTCTCACCTGCTGCTGGTGCTGATGAGCAACTTGTTCCTGTACACGTTGTTCTACATCGCCATGAAGCTGCTACACAGGGAGCACATCAGGTGGTATAGGTGAGTAATGTTGACATTTATACGTGTTAGGTTACGGTTAAAGAATTTATTTCTCATAAGATTTAACAAAAAATCACTTACAGAGAAACAACATTGATCAAAAACAAGTAAATTAAGCCGAGATAACGCAGTAGTAATTATTAATATAAGTTAGGGTAGATGTAAAAAATAATGTGTTCTACAAAGACGTTAGACTTGTGTACTGTATGCTCACAATGTTTGTAATGCAGTTTAATGTTTGTTAAAGGCCATGCCATAGTGATCAGAAAGATGTTTTGTTGTTAACAAAAATATTATATTAATCTAAGTTATTTATTACCTTATATTACGAGTACTTCATTAGTAAGTATTTATATAATTGTTTCTATCGTAGTAGTATATTATAGTATAACTGATTGTAATTAGTATTAGTATTTTTATTTGTATATTTATTTATATATGTATATAAATAAATTGTATATAATTAGTTTTGTCTATCGTTGAGGACAAAATAGGCAAAATATTGTAAAAGGTCAGTATCGATAAAGGAACGGAGTCGAGGAAGGATAAAATATAATAGATAACCATTTTATTATGATACTCACGATATATATTTTGTATGCAGATATTTCGACCCAGTTGCATGAATCGTGGTCACCGTTGACCGTGGTCGTGGTACCCGTATTAAAGTAAAAATGTATTCAGTCCAGGATGAGTTAAGTTCTAAGTCGTAGACCACCCTTTGGTAGATTGTGTCGTGACGACCGCTAATGACATACATTATGCATACATCCTTAAACGAAGCCCTCCCGGCAAAGTAGCAAGCGCTTTCATTATTGATAACGATACATGAAATGTGGTATATGTAGGCGCCACGCTGATGAACAACTCTATTTATTTATTTATTTATTACACTTTATTGCACACCAAATTTACAGAGTCAGTAAAAGGTTTTCAATGTTAATATTACAAGTGCAAAAATACGATAAAAGGCACTCTACTGCATGATTAGTAGAGAATTACGTAGACTCACGACCTATCTGTATTGTTAGTTATTAAAGTATTGGTTTTCGTTGCAGCTGGGTGTTCATAGCGCTGACATACACGGTGTGGTTCAGCTCCAGCTACTTCTATCTCGACCTCAGCACCAACTGGGCGGTGAGTGACGTACACACACACACTCACACATGCGCACACACACACACACACACGCTCGCTCGCACGCAATCACGCACGCACGCACGCTCGCTCGCACGTGCACTCACACAAATTACATCTAATTTCTAGAGTTACTCATTTTATTGTTTATCTTCCTGCCCATTTCCCAGTTTTATTTGGAGTTGACGCAATGTCCTTTTCTTCCAATCTTCCCCTGACAAAAATACCCATATGTGAGGGTCTAGCCCTCTTCCTTTTGGAATGTCCGCCATGTCTCCCAAAAATTTCGATTTCTCTGGACTTAAAGGTCCCATAGATGTGAAAAAAGTATTATTTGTCAGGTAATAATATCATCTATTCATTACAAAAAAGATAAATTTTCAAGTTACAAATGTCAAAAAAATTCTGATGCTCAATGTAGTCAAAAATTTGTTTTTTTTTGTTTTAGTGACATATTTCAAATAAATTTTTTTTCACGTCAACAAACAGACAAAATTACAGTTTCATTTTAAGTATTGATATTGGTTTTTATTCCAGCTGACACCAGCGCAGTCCCGCCAAAGCAACCGCGTGTGCAGCCTGCTCCAACTGTACGACTCGCACGACATCTGGCACTTCATGTCTTCTATAGCCATGTTCTTCTCCTTTAACATGTACCTCACCATCGACGATAACCTCTCCAATGTGCCTCGGAGTAATATTATGGTGTTTTAGATGATGTCGTATATCAATATGAAATGAGATAAGGTTAAGGTTACGGCCGTTTATTTGTCTCTTACTGCAGATAGATACTTACCTCTGATGGATTATAGACCCAAGTTAAAGATCCATTTAATCTTTTACTTGGGTCCAGTACCGGCGTTAAGTCCGATTTACACGTATTAAGTAGTTAATTAGATAACTAAATTTTAAGTAAATTAATACGTGTAAACGGACAATTTATAACTTTTTAATTAAAATTTAATTATCTTCTTAACTACTTAATACGTGTAAACCGGACTTTAGGGTTTACTGTTTGATTTACATATTCATTATTTTCGTATGGGTTTCAAAAGGCAGATAGGTAGCGCCGTAGAAATATCGCGAAGGGCGCTACTAGTGCTAAAACCGACACTGCTTGGGTCTATAGTCCAAACAACTTAAAGGATTAACTTAAAAGGTCGTTAAAAGGTTTTACGGGCAGTAAGGGATACCAGTTGACATTCGATGTAAATAGCTCAATTACTCAGGGTGTAAGTAGCAGTGAAAATGTAAATTTCGTGGAGTTGAAAGTTGAGGTAACATTTTTTGACATGACACTAACTGATATAATTATGGCAGATACATTATATTAAATTTAAATTTTATTACGCTTGACACTGTTACATATTGCGAGAATATTATGACGATGATTGTTAAAATTAGTTTTATTGTCCAAAGAAACAAAAGGTGTAATTGAGTCGTATACAATCAAAGGTGGACTTTCTTTTGGACTCACTTTTTTAACACTTGAGATATGTACGCAAAAAAATTAAAATATTGAATGCAACTGCTTTTTTTTGACATATTACCGAATACGGCCATGTCCCTTATATAATAAAATCACAGTTTAGTTTCAAAGTATTTTTTCGTTTTACTAAATATGAGATGGCCACCTTTGATTCTATATGATTCAATTAAGTTAAATATACAATAATCGTAAATATTTTAGATGACATGAAGGCTAATGTTGCTTCTATTCAATGTGCGAAAACGGACCAAAGATTGTGCAGTAACGAAATATGTATGAATCTTATAATAATTTGTGAATGTACTATGTCGGTATTGTGTGAAGCATAAAGATTGAAAAAGAGAATGCCCATAGCCAGTACTCTTAAAAAAATAATTGTGTCACAATGATTTTTGGACAAAAAATTTAATTAAAATATTTCAAGTATTTTGCCCTATTTCCTAAAAAATCCTTATTGGCAATAATTTTCTGAAATTAATAAGTAACTTTACTTCCGTTTTACAAAAGAAAACCATTGGGCCATTTATGTTTGGATAAGGGCCAATCAGGAATCTTTTAAGATCCTTCGGGCCAATAGGTAGCATTGATTCGATTATAATTATGATACAACAGTTAAGCCGGGTCCATACGCTTGGCAAACAATGGCAAACAGCAAACAACAAACAACAAACACGAACATGTGGATAGGTGTTTGTACCTGTTTGCCAGTTGTTGTTTGTGTTCGCCACTGATCGGCATCGTTGTCGGTTTTCCTTCACAAATCAAAGGATGTTCGGCAAACAGTTTGCGTTGTGTCCAAACGCTTGGTAATCATTACTAAACGAGAGCTTGAGCTGAAAAAACAATGACTGATTGGTCTGAAGATATAATTCTTACGTTCTTAGAAGCACATCAAAATGAGCCATGTATTTGGAATCCTAAACATGAGAATTAATAGGCATAAAGTTAATGATGCATGGACGCGGATAAGTATTATTGTAAATAAAAATAATTTTGGTCATCCACCACCGCCTTCGTTTTCTTGATTTTCTCTTTTTTATTTGATTTTGTTTTAATTTAAAGTAAAAGAAGGTCAACCCAAAAGCAATCGCTGCAACAAGTTCGTCGTCCGCCATGTTCGTCTGTTTGGAATAGACTGACATGTTCGCCAAATGTGAGGATGCGCTGTTTGAATTGGTGATTGTGATCGGTGTTTGTGGTGTTGCTTGCGGTGTTAGGTGTTTGCGGCAAACACCAAGCGTGTGGACCCGGCATTATAGTATAATATATCCATGACAACAAACTAGATGACGTAAGGGGACTGTCAAATGAATTATTTTTTTATAGAAAATTATTATAATCAGCCAGGAGTAATAGTGTTCTGTGATTATAATACATTACAAACTTCATGGTGTTTGGGGACTGTCAAATGAATTTGAAACTTAAAAGATCGACATTACATACGCAATCGACTTTAATACGCCCGCATAGAGTCCATATTACTGTGAGTTTACTATAACCTAAATACAAATTAATTTCGTTTAAAATCTCTTATTTCCTAATATTAACATTGACTAAACTTAGTATGTGTAATTTATTAAGATAACATAATCAAATAAAGGTATTTTTATTAAGACACAAAAATGTTAAAGTCAGTACATTTCTCCATACTAAATGGGCATTCTCCTTTACACTTGTATGTCGATATCAATTTAACCTAAAATAAAATAGAAACGGAAACCAGGGATATCATATGGTATGTTTTGTTACTTCACTAAAATGGCACTTTAGGGTCAGAACTAATTATCTAGTAGGTTTGAGACCTCTAATCTTTGAAGTTGAAATGTATTTGAAACTTAATTTCATTTTCTAGCTCATACTTGACGATCTCAATCTACATAAGTTTATTATTATTGTTTATTAAAAAGTTGGTTTCTGACTTTTTAAACGGTTTTATTTAGCTTGCCCTGTTTATTATTTGTTTGTTTGGATTACATCTTGTAAGCCTAATTGGATCTACTTCCACTTATCCTAGAGTTGAAATTTTACACATTGCTATAGTTCTGATGATAATGCATTATTGTAACAAGCATGACCTGATACTCCCAGGTCGGGCTCCAGCAGAGGAAGCTCCTTAATGAATAACAGCACAGTCCCAATTTTTTTCTTCTGTAGATAACATTGACAGTATAAAACCGTGTATTTAGTTTTTTAAATTATTTGTTTTAACGTGATAACGTTTATAAAGACGATGAGCCTGAGAGGCATTCACGAAAACCGAGTAACGGCCGGAGTAACGTCACGGAAGCGCGCGCAGCATTAGAGAGAGAGGCACGCTAGACCGGCCGTCTCTCTCCCACTCAAGCGTAATCGGTCCGCTTGGAAGGCATTCTCGAAAACGTGGTATTTCATTTCATTTTTATTTTATTTTACAATCTTTTGAAAAGAAATGATTTCTCGTAGCTCGTACGTATTATTATTATATGAAAACGAAAATCTACAATAGCGTCATCTCTGTTTATAGGTATGAACTACTTGAAAGAACTTTACACAGTACATCGACTCGGACTTTAGTTGTAGTCAAGAAAATCACAGATGTCGCGCAGCTCCTGATATTTAAAACGATTTAAACCAAATTTTCAACTCAAATATGTTTAAAATCGTATAGTTAGTATGAAATTTAATATTATAATCTAGCTAGATACGCGGGATATTATAAGCTATTATATGGGAAAAAGGCGTAAGTTTATGTGTGTATCATTTATTCTATATAAAATCATTTATTCTTCTACGAAATAGACGTTATCACGTAAAACCATTGTCCGTAAACCGACTTTACAGACAACCAATTTTTTTCATAATTAATTAGGAAATTATCATATCCCTGTTTGGTACGTAATTACACAGAATTTTATAGACATTCGCACGTACCACATTGTTATTACGTATATTATTATTTCATTCAATAAACTATAGAAAAAGCCCGAAACATGGACTCAATAAGATAATTTGATACAATAATAGCGGTCGTTCAGAATAAGAAACGTGCGGTGTACATAAGAGGCTTTCTAGAATTTTTTAAAGATATTTTTACGTTTTATTATATAATTTAGTATTATTTTCTTGTATTATTATGAGTGTAAAATTATTTGTGTAATGATAATTGTGTTATTTTTATTTTGTTTATTTAGAAATCATAGATCATCAGAATGCGTACAATGTACGGTCCCCTGCAGAGAAAAGTAACCCATCTGTTAAACAGTTTTAATAGACAGATGGGTTACTTTTCTCTGCAGGTGACTGTACAATGTACATAATAACATACATCATTACATACTAGCTTGGACCACAAGTAAATAAAACATCCAATAGTTTCATTTCTTAGGATAAGAGTTCTGTTTTCAATGAAATTCTGGATTTCAGTGTATGGGCGAAACGGCAAAAAATATAATTTTGTGAAACTGCTGCTCTATCGTAAAATCATAAATATTATTGAAAAAAAATCTAATATGAATGTACTATGAATTGCATCTATATAATATAAATTAAGGTTGTATATTCGCATGATTAATGCGAGAGTACTGGCACTCCGCCGGCCGGATTAAGCAAGCGCGGGGCCCGTAGCAAATTCTTTCAAAGAGCCCCTGATCTACTATGGGTTCTTAAGTATAACTGTATAAAGTGGTTCTTTTTTATGGAAACAGCCGGCAAACGAATTGACGATCCACCTGATGGTAAAGTGGCTATCGTCGCCCATGAACATCAGCAACACCAAAGGCATCACTGATGCGTTGCAGGCCAAGAAAGAGAGAAGAAAAAAAAGAACTGGCTCTCAAGCCTCCAGCCGGAATACGACGAGTCGTTTGGCGGCTGACTCATGCTCAATGTCTTTAGTACGAGTATAAAGTCTAAAATACGCGGGGCTCGTAGCAATTGCTACTCTTGCTAAGTGGTTAATCCGGCACTGGTGGTGCTATCGTGTCTAAAATGATTCAAATATAATAATTTAGATGATATTTGTGTGCTGTGATGATGCTCGATAATATCTAGTCCGCTAGTGAACGTTACTGCTATATTAAATAAAACATATTATGTAAGTCGTTATTAAGAAATTTGAAGTCTATACATTAATTCTATTGCGAGAGAATTTGAATACATGTAGATAGCCGATTATTTGTCGTAATGACGGAATTAATACCGTTGCTTCTTCCTTAGAATAAAATTAGTCATTTCCTATTAAACTCCTTAGAATAAAAGTATTCCAAAAGATGGTGCGAAAAGAGTATTATTATTAAAAATGGTATGGTCGAATAAATTTTGTATGAATATCAATGAATGTGTTGAATAAAAATATATTTTTTGTTTTGTATATAAAGGACAGGTCTTTTTGTCATATATCATATAAATTTATGAAATAATAATTCTTTGAAAAAAGCTAATATTTATAGCCCATTATATTTGTCTTTACTTGACTGATTTATCTCACCGCAAAATAAAACTGTGTCACAAATATTTTTATTTTATTGGTTTACAAACATCGAACAATAATCATGGAAATATGACCTACAAATAAATGTTTCTCTATTAAATGTCTGCACCTGTTTAAAAATAACGTAATATTTAATTATATAAGCACCTCGTATTGTATTCAAACGTGCTACATTGTATATTGTATTTCTTTGTCTTGTAAAAAAATGAGTCAGTGACAAAAATGTATAGTTAATTTTAAACCAGATTATTTGTAAATAAAGTGCTTTTTATATACCGAAGTCTATTTTTTAATCTTGACTTTTACTGTGGGATGTAATGTTAGAAATAAAAAGTTTATTGCAATCTGATATATCAAACAAATAGTCAGTTTTTTCACTCGTATCTTGTTTAAACAATCCGTCTTTTTACCGTAATATGTAATTAAAAATAACATTGTTTACTATTAAAGATGTTACAAACGAATATAAATTATTTTTAAAAATATTGTGCCAAGATTGCGTAGCAAATAAGACTAGTATAGGAACGAAAATTTTGAAATTACCTATTCGCGAATGTGACGTGAAGTTTGTTTGTTTGATCGCCTCATGATTGTGTTTCGGCTTGAAGAACTTCGGAACAAATGAGCCATCCCATCTCAGTTCTCATATTATTATCATCTTAGACTGATCGTAGACCGTTGCACCATTCACAAAGTCTACACTATAATGCCCCTGCTACATCTGCGCTAAACCTGGCCATACACGATCAAGTGTACTTGTCAAGTTTGCAGTTTGACTTGATGCGGCATCCAGTGTGCATGAGATAGCTATATGGCCAGATAGCTACCATGGCCATACACCGTCAAGTTTACTGGATGCCGCGTCAAGTCCGCTGCAAACTTGACAAGTATATTTGATTGTGTATGGACAGCATTACGTTAATGCATTAGGTCGCAGGTATGACAGGGACTTAAGAATAATTTCATCGGACGATATTACCTATTTCACGCCATGCTTAAAAATGCATGCTTACGGATATCGTCTCCCAGCTGACTGCAAGCAAGGTAACAAATGAAACACGACAATATTTCGTAATACGTACTCCTTTATTTACTGTATACCGCCCGTCCTACTCTACGCCGCAAGCCGGAAACTACACAATATATTACATTCAACACAGCGCTGCTCATTGCAGAGGCTGTTCACACAGGCTTAAAGCTCATTTTTTTGCTTTTAAACGCCTGTCGCCATAGACGCATCGCATCGCATTTCAATACCGACAAATGGATGTATGGATTGATTATTTCTAAGGTATTTTATAGATTGAGATTCCATTCGCATTGTTTTTGTTTGAGTATGATGAATAAATGAATCAAATTTTGTGTAAAATGCGATGCGATCCGCCACTATGTACGATTGGCTTTAATAACACAACAGGGCTATATTTTGACTTCAAAAACTCGTCAATTTAACCCAACTCAAAGTTCATACATATAAAAACTTTTAAAGTATTTTTATAATTACACAACCTTATAAATAAATATATAAATAACAGAAAACAAATGACTGCAATAGACGTAATTGTGGACGTCGAATTATAAAAAGGGTGGGATTAAAAAGTAAAAACGTTTTTAAAAATAACCAATTTTTGTGACATAAACAACATGAAGTCTTAATAAATATAAGGCCAATTTAATAGTAGGTACATTACCATAATTTGGCTGTAGCGGTTAATTTGTAACAAAATGTTTAGGTACCGCATTTATTCAAAATATAACCCCGGCTACTACACGATTTTATTTACATATTCTTTATTATTAACTTTTCAAGAATCTTATACAAGTTATACATTGGTTCTTACGCTCTGAATACGTACATGCCGATTTAAAATATTTTCGACAATAAATCTTGTGGAATGAGCTATATTTGAGGATGTTTAAAATATTCACGAATTGCAGTTATTAATTTAAGACCAGATGGACAGAATGCCCGTTTGCCTAATCAACCATTAAAAAATTAAAAACCGAGAATCATCAATTTTCGAATTCATAGCAGGAAAACAAAAGTCTAACTTTAAGGAAATTTTATTCAGTTATGGTGAACGCACATAATTATATCCGCACCGTACACGCCGCATTTATATGAAATCATATGAGAGCTCGATGCGGATGACAAATGGGGCCGCATACACAGGGATATTTAACATAGTGACAATACCTGACGCTATCACTACAATCAATAGATAGATCTAGCTTTTATTATAATACTAGCTGATGCCCGCTGCTTTACATACGGAAATTATGTTTTAACTCATTCAAACATTTATCCTGTTTTCCCGGGAAACCTTTTAATTTTACAAGATGAAAAGTTGTCTAAAATATGACCCGGTATCAGTAACAATTTTACTAATTTTCATCGAAATCCGTTCAAGGGTTTTATGTGATGCCCGGACAGACAAACAGACACTTTGAGTTTTATTATAGTATAGATAAGATAGAGGTCAAATATTATAATAGCAGAGGAATGTACTAATATATCTTATATCATCTTATTCATGTTGACTAACATTTTAAGTCGGCATGTGCATACTATTTCACGAACGATACAAATCAGAAAATTATTTGAATATCTATAAGTACTTATTTGGCAATTTCACAGTCTGATTTTACGAGTATAGACGAATTTTATTTTAATAAATTATTGTATTGTTATCAAGCTTAATTTATGCAAAAATGCTATGTATGTTAGAAGTGTTGTGTGGCGTTCTGCATGAAATGACAAATAATGTTAAAAATATCCAGATTGGATACAAATGTTTTGGTGACAAGTAATAACTTTATATCTTTTGCAACTGTCATCGAGACCATTGTAATATACAGCTTGGTGCACAGATTACATAATAGTACCTAATTGGGGGAAATTAAGTTATTTAATTTGTGGATATTTTACTTTGAGGCACAATAACTCTATCATCACAACATCAACCCGACTACAGCAAATGGATATATCTGTCTACGATCGTCAGATCCGACTACCACGATTTCTGCTTAAATTTCACGAAGCGTAGCATATTATATTAATAATGTCGATAAAACTGTTAAGGCGTAACTATCTTCGTACGATACGCATATATAGGGTGCGCAAATTAAATAATCAAACATCCTGTACATTGCGCAGTCCACAGTCCACACAGCACAACACACAACACTTTTCAGAACGTCCGAAGCAGAAACTATTACAATATAGACGTCGAAAAAGTACTAAAGTTATCAATTCATAAATTTATTGTCAACTCGAGTTAAAAATTTTGTAAAAATTTATTTTTAAGTTTACAAATGATTACAACTGTAGGTATTCTCGTAAGTTTTAATGAAGATCGAAATGTAATTTTCTACTTTAGTTTTTAATTTTAACTCTATACAGGGTGTGTGCGCGACCTTTTTAAAAAATTGCTAAGAGTACCTTGGTTATATTGGTTATAAGTTATTAGTTTTCTATTAGTTATTGAGGTGTACACCTGTCGCACAATTTATAATAAATTTAGCTCCGAACGATACCACTAGATAAAGTACGCTCATAACAATGTTTACTAAAAATTAACACGATAGGGTGCAAACATTGATTGATTTCTAAAGAAAACTACCGTCATCGTCGCAGATTTTTTGAAAGTAAGGGACGAAATAATATTATATTTATTCACATAAATGACCGACCGTCAAAATTTAAAATTATCTTCAAACGTGAGTTCAAAAGTTGATCGATAAACACCCTGTATAGCTTAAATATAAGACAAAATATTCAGCAATATTTACTTTTCTCGTCAAAATGATACAAAATTACCAGCAGTAACAATGCTAAAAATAATATAATTTACGTTAATTAAAATACTGTCGCATGTATATAATAATAAATGCATGTCGTGTCTGTTTCCGCATACAACTCGCTATTAATATGGCAACACCAAAGTTATTATAATAAGTTAACACGCAACACAGCTTCTGCTTTGCTCACTATAAATAAAAAGGATTAATACAATAATTTAGGCAATGTTTTCACTTTTATCTTTCAGTTAATAGATTTTTTAAGATCTATAAACAAAATATCTTAAAGGATCCATCGACTGACTCGTTAGAAAAACTACTTTTAATTTTTAAAGTATTTTTTTAAAGAGGTTTTTTTTTATACAAAAAATCGATTATTATCCATTTTTATAAATCATACATGTTTATCGAAGTATTTAACGTTTAAAATGTCTACGTGTATGTATATTTTTACACAGTCTAAATTATATGGAAAAAATATCCAAATCACAACTACAGAATTTACTAATATATAATAATTTTTGATTAACTACATAATATGGAAAAGATTTGTTCTGATTTCTCTAAATGGACTAAAGTATTGTATTCTTTTGAGATTCTTACATTATTGCGTGATAATAAAATTTAACAACACACTACAAATACCATATACATTACAACATAAAAAATTGCATTTGTTAAAAAACATAAAATATATAACATGTAGTTCAATGTAATATAATAAAAAAGTTCTTTGAAATAAAAAAGTAAAAAAGAATATAAAACTTCACCATAGACAAAAATCATTCAACGGACTATTTCAACAGTTCGATGCAAAAGCTTTTAAATGAATCTCATTTAATTATATAAAAAAATATATAATTCAGTGGCTTCTTTCATACTTTAACGAATCCTTATAACAAATTGAAAATCCCAACACATACTCGTCTCCTACTTATAAACTTATGTGAGATAATACAGAAAAATAATACTTGATACTCTTGTGAAGGCATACTATTCGATACAGAGAAAACTCAGTACAGATTGTCTAAATTAAAATGGTTTGTAGACAAGTAACATAATATAATTCTTCCATATATTTAGGATTTTTATATCACCCATCCATCTTTGTACGTTCTGCAATATTTCAGGGAGAATAACAGCAGAATCGATACAACAAATAATTATGCAAACGTCATCTGATCATCTGAACTGATCACTGCAATACATTGATGGCTATATAATTATACAAGATACAAGTTTTCTTCAGACATAAATTACTACTGCTGAGGTCTATTAAGTTAAATATTGACATAATAATTATGCATTTGTCGTTAATCATATAATACTTTTATATCGACATAAAATCTATTCGTGAGTATATACAGACGTTTAGGATCACAACAGAATCCCTTTTTCAACAAAACCATTTTACTTTAGATAACCTGTACCAATTTTGGCACAAACATTCTGTTAAAAAGAAAAATAAACAAATAATTTACACAACACAACAATGCAATTAAACTGAAATACTATATGGTGTTATATATTTAAGAAAATGAAACATTTTTAATGATTGGATTAAGTTTTGCATAACGTTAATTTAAAATCTAATTTTACACATTGTGATTCCCATAATAATGATTACAATTAAAATAATACCCATACTTTAACAAAACAACCAAATTTCAAATAATATTATAGAACAACGTACTATGTTTAAACTTAACTTCCTGGGCCACAACCATATTAAAGAAAAAATTGCAAGATATCAAAAACTACAATAGTTTTTTTATTATATAATGGTCTGGTCATTTCCAAAAAATATGTTGATGTATTTATAAACACTGTTTAATATTTCTTTTTAACAGTATTAACAAATTTGATATTATGATGTAACTAAAACTTTAATATACAGCCATTAAACTTCTTCCAAGATATAAGGTTTAGAATTACTTCAAATCGACGTCGAAGTACAAACCACAACCAAAATGACAGGTATATAAATAATGCTGAATAGTATATTATTAAATATTAGACGATTTAATAATTATTTAATGTTATCAGATTAATTTTAGTCATAAGTTGAGAAATATTTTGTTTAAAAGTGGTATTACATCTTATATTAGTATTTATTAAGGCCCTTAGCAACCCTTCATTTGACTCACTAGATCCGACAATTAGGCTTACAAATGCCTCAATTTTGACTCCACAAGCCTTACATTTCTGCACAAGGCTTAATTTGACCCTGCGTAAACCTCAATATTGAAGCTGGGAAATACGTTGAAAAAAAAAGAAAAGTTATAAACATAGTACTATCTTCTAAATTAACAAATAATGCCTCCATACCTAATATCGTTAAACATAAATAGGGCTTACTTAAAACGTGTCCAATAATTATATAAATATATATTTACAAAAAATACATGAATGCGTGTACGTACATATCGTCCTATAAACAATGTAAGCACAGCGTTATATCACGGTTCAACTATGTCGCTCGGTTACGCGAAGTTATGCGGGGTTATGCAGAGTTATGCAATGTTACGCAAGGTTGTCGTACGTCAGTCACCGTCGGCCGATGTCAACCGGCGTTGGTGTTGCTCTGAGATTTCTGTTCGAACATCGCGGCCATGTCGCGAATGTTGTACGAGGGTGACATTTTGTCTTTCCTGTGGACATTTTGCGGGTAAATTATACAACCCATTAGAAGACAGAGATTTAACGCACTCTTCTGCTCTTATAACTTCTCTTTAATAACAATCAATGGCTTACATACTCCATAGGCACAAAATTGCTCTTGAAATTGTGCCCTCAAGGTCACCTATCCTCTAACCTCAGCCGCTACGGGCTATTATGATCAATGAATATATTATTTATAACAAATATCCTGTGCAAAATATCATACACACAATACAATTTTTCAGTTACAAATTGAAAGCACGAATTTTGAAAATTAATGATGGGTTATTTTTATGAGAAAGGTTTTTAAAGCCAATTAAAACGAATACAATTAATTATACAAATTTTAATGATTAGGAAACACATTATATACAAATCAAAGATGTAATTAATTTGTGTGTATGTTCGTGTGTATTATGATTTGATTTATAATGTTTATATCCTACTTAAAGCCCAATTCTTCTTACAATTTTATTTTCCGTCCTCCACGATGGCCAATTGTGTTTGGCACACTTGACACCGTTACATAAGAATATCTACTCCAAAATGACAATTTCTAGTATGCTTAATCTTAAAAATGAAGAATGTAGAATTCAAATCCTGTCATAATCACAAAATAACATAAATATACAAGTTTATCACTGTAAAAGAAACTTGAAATTAATGTGATGGATGGTTTTTTCATAATACAATCATGATTTACATTCGACTGGCAAGCATGCATGCTGGAAATCTATAATAATGTTATAGATTTTCATTTCAAACTGTACCTACCCGTCTCCAACTATATCTGTTTCATAATGCTTGTAAACTTACACTAAACTGATTTTGATACTACATAATGCAACTTTTAGGGGTAATTAACTACGGGTAAATCTTTTTATCAAAGCACTGTCAATCTGTCGTTTTATTTACAGAATCTACTTCTCTAATTTAAAAATTAAATGGTTCCTTAAACATATGAATATAATATGTATGCAATCAGCCAATGTGAGCTGAAATTCTTAAAAAACCCACAGCCCAACAGTATTTTTGAAGTTATACTTCCTTACTTTACATATGTAAATGTATAGTGGTTATATTTAGTGTAAATAATTATCGTCATGGAGAAACATCAAGTTTTAAAATTTCCTTGGCACCCAGCAAATCTTGTATAAGTAAAAACTTAAGTGTAAAAAGTCAATAAAAAATCAACACTACTCAAAATACTGTATAACATGTTTCCTGATCATTACAAAAAGTTTTAAAATAATACTCATACATACCTATCTTCTTTGCCACGCTTGCTACTGCTTTCTGCGTTCCCATCTTCAAAATTATCAGGACTGACTGGAGAAGGTATGGTGTCCAAGTTGTTGCTACTTCTAGCTAAAGAGAACCTCATCCTCTGCCCCAAGTCAACTGTATTTCTCCTCTCAAACTTAGGTAGCTCCTCTTTCAATCTATCCTCGATTTTATCTTCTTGTTCTTTCTTTATTTTAATCCTCGTCAGCTGCTCAGGGTTACTTCTAAACGACTGAGAGCTGTACTTCTCTCTCAAGAAGTTCCTACGTTCTTCTTTATATTTCTCTATCCTTTCTCTACTTAACTTTTTCTCCGTGTCGACGCCTATAAGATTCTTCAAATCTGTAGGCCGTTTCATTTCAAACCTCTGCACTAGGGATATCTTATTCTCCGTCGTAGGTGTTATGCTTCCTTTTTTTGGCTCTTGGGTATTCAAGTTTAAGTCTGGAAGACATTTTTGCGTCATTTCTTTAACTTCTAAACTTTTTCTTCTATCTATTTCAGTACCAAATTCTTTCACGAATGCGTTTTCGTCTAGCGATCGAGCGTTGCACGAGTTTTTAGATAATTTATATGTTTTTGGTGAAACTGGTGGCGGCAACTTAATCGAATCCTTTTTCTTAACTTCATGTTTATCATCTTTACGTTCTAACGTTCCATATTTGATCTCAGATTTATATTTATCGAATGTAAAGGGACCCTTCTGTTCAGTTGGACTTTCGAATCTGATCGCGAGTTCTCTTACATTGAGATTCTTAGTTCCGATAGGTTTGATAACATTACCATTTTCTTTTTCTATCGCGTCATGCTCCTTACTTACGTCATTGTCTACAACTACATCATCACTTACGCCTACCTTATCACAGATTTTGAGAGTATCAACGTTAATATTTTCGTAATCGTTCTGTCTCGCTTCGAAACCAACGTTTTCATAGTGCGTCTCTTTGTCGGGAGATTCTAAAATCATCGCATTAACTTCTTCTATGCTTTTCTTGAAGAACTTAACTTGACTGTATACATCTATATGATCATCTAAATTCGTCTGTTCAACAGGAGTTTCTAAAATAATTAAATCTTCATTGAAATCGTCAGGTTGACAAGCCTGTTGGGTTGGTAGACTAGCATCTGTTTCTGGAACCGGCGCCTCCTCAACTATGGTCAAATTTTTATCTAAATCTATGTCTTCGTAGACTGAATCCCTTTCATTCGTCGGGGTATCCATGTTATTAATCGGTTCGTAATCCGGTGTATTGACTTTAACGGGTGATCGGAATGTAATACTAATAGTAGATTTTAGGGGACTTTTTAATGGACTACCAGGAGAACTTTTAGAAGTGCTAGAAGATTGAAGATTTATGTAATTCGGTCTGGTAAAATTGTAACATTCATACAACTCATCGCTTTGCTTAGTTAGACTAACATTGGAGTAAGTGGAAGAACTTTCGTGGGATGACGTCATAACCTTCATCAACTCTATATTATCTTTTCTGTGAGACTGGTCCGAATTGGATGAAGTGGAGACCGCGGACAGCCTATTAAGATTTTGATAGCTAATATCAGTGGAATGTAAGGGGCTCGCTTCGAGGCTATCGTGCAGATTATTTTCCGAGTAATCTCGCGTTAAATCTTTCATGTTTTCGTAGTCAGTGGCTTTCAGTTCGCACTTCAAACATTTTTCTTCATCGCAATTGTCACAGTCTTCATTTTTGATGGTGATCGTATGTTTGTTGTCACTTAGTTCCGAGTCGCTTTCTAACGGGTCATAAATCGGTGTTACTGGGGTCAGAGGACTGGAATTGATGGTGCTAGTGGTAAGATTGCTTATGGAGGAGTTTTCTGCGGGCCAATCTATTTTAATCAGTGTTGAATGGCCATCTTTCCCGTGCCAGGTAAGCCTGGACAGGGGTTTCTCGTCAGTCGGCAGTGTGAGCGGATGGTGCATTCCGCTGTATCGCGATGTGTTTTTGGTTTTTCGCGGCGAATTCCTCTCTCTGCAAGCCGCGGGTTAGGGAAGCGGAGATTAATATGTTATAACGACTGTGTTAGAGTTTAGAGTGATGTTTGTTGATTGTTCGAACTTAACTGTTTACTGTTCGATATTACAACAATTGAGAGGTTTGTAATGTTTAAATGGTATAATTAATTGAGGCATCTTTAAAATCTGATTAATAAAAATTAGAAACTAGTGGGATTTTTCCACAGACATAGATAGTAAAGATTTCTCATGTTTATCTAGTGACGAAAAATGATCAATCAATGTTTTGGGTCTATAAAACTGAGATATTTTTTATTTACATACTGTGTTGCGCTAAGTGTTTTAAGTTTCTAAAAAAAGCTGTCTTCCGAAGATAATAAATATATTTTAGGTTATTCATAAATAGTTAACTGACAATCAACAGACATCCTTCAGAACAGAAATAATAACAATCATTATCGTACTCAAGACTCAGAACAAAACATTTTTCTATCAATTTAGATACAAAACAAAACAATTTGTTATTGCCAATTATTTAACGAAATTTTGCAAACAATTTGGAAGCTACAAATGACCACAATACATCTTGTGCTTTGTTACAATACTTTTCAGGCAAATACATAATTATAAACATCATAGAACAAAGATATAATAAGCATTGAAGAAAAAATAAGACTGACAAAAACTAGTGTGATGTCATCACACTGTGGTCATCACCTATGAATAAACACGCATTTTAAACGTAACCGTCGATTTTTTTTTCATTGACATAATTATAAAAGTTTAGCGCCATCTTTTGTTACGAAACAAAACTATTAGTATCTACTAATATAATCAATGGACTAATATAATCAATGGAATGGAGGTAGTTTTTTTTTTGTTTTTCAAACCTTATTGCTATTGACATAGGCTCTATATTGCAGAACATATTATAACAATAATTACGTTATCATATTTTTGTTCTATGATTATTTCAGTAAAAGAACATCACTGAAGATTGAAGAACAAAGGGGCATGCAACCTAGGTCTATGTTGTCTTGCTATCCAGTACGTTTAGTACACGATTTGGTGAATGAACAGTGATTTCATGTATTATGCCATTGTGATAAAATAATTGTGCAAATACGGACGATTCAACTAAGTACAGACCTGAAGTATGGCTGACTACCAATTAAAGTTGCTCAAATAAAATCACATATTATACTCTATTGCAATAGAAAGTACATAGTACAAATTCATTAGAAACAAAATTAATTTTAGAGTAAATGCAAGATAAAAGAAATTTGGTGTCACTCAGACCAAAGATCGGTACATAATAAACATACTTCGTTCTAAACAACTAGTACGTACAATTGTGAACAAAACTAACGTGATAATAATTAAACGTATGTAAAGGAGGCAGTGGCCACTATCCACCAGGTCTGCTTCATGCCCGTCTGTTGCTTTGTTAAATGAGCAAAGTATTCTTACCTCAATTTGACGTTATTGACGGTAGCTTGAAAATCTGACATCGATGACAGCGGACTGTCACGATCTTTGCATAATCTGTAAACAAAACAAAATACTATCATTCTACAAACTATTTTTTTTATCGAAATAGCTGGCAATAGAGTTGATGATCCACCTGATGGTAAGTGGCTAACGTCACCCATGGACATTAGCGACACTAAAGGCATCACTGTTGCGTTGCCGGCCAAGAAAGAGAGAAGAAAAAGACAGAAGGAACCGGCTCTCAAGCTCCCAGCCGAAACAAGAGAGCAAAAGGAGCCTTACTGGCCGGCCGGGTTTAGTCGGCTCTTACGACTCCCATCCGGATATCTCTAGGCGTTTCCTGATATCGCACCCTCAGTGGAAAAAAGCATAAGTCGTCTTACGTTGAATTTTAGTTATTAATATGATTGGAAAGAGGAACAAAAGCTGCATATGCTCAATTTTGTTCAAATTTTTATCATTAATATTGACGGTTTTATGCAAGAAACCGTTATGTTAATTCCTTTGACTACTTACTGATATTTTAATAATATTTTTTTTTGCTCTCCTGTAAAATTACAATTTTCAACTTATGTCTTTTTTCCACTGCGGGTGCGATATCTTCATTCAAAGTCCGTACGCACCGTTTAGCAAGCTCAGGCGCCGGCGGGCTCGCGCCGCGCGTGTTGGCGGGTCTCTTCTCCGCCGCCGGGGGGACTTCCCCGTCGCAGTCGATGTACCCCAGCTGGGCAACCTGACGCTCCAGCTGTTCTAGCGCTAGGCGTTTCCTGATGACGAATGTTATGTTGGTATTTTTGACTCAACTAGGTGATTATATTATTTAACGAGATATGTAACCAATTTTTATGGTGGCGGTTTTGAGGATCATGAATCGATTAAAATTGAGTATAACACACAAACATTAATAGGTTAGGGCATATTTGCATAATCACTTATTGAGCTTGCGCAGCTGGCTGCACACTGTTGATAAGAAGAAATAGATCGGCACTGGTAGTCTGGATTTTGTTAAATTTAACGACCCCATAGGTGATTCCGGTACAGCCGGATGCCCTTACAAATCAACCAAAAAATCTGTTCCGACCGAGCTACAACACACACACGTTTATCTTTTGTTACACTACATCAATCACTATTACATTGGTAAATTATGTAAAAAAGATGGCACTACTAAAACCATAATAGTGAAAAAGACAGCTAGACGGCCTCACTCGGACGCAGCTATCAACAGCTGTCTGTTATAAAATCGCTACACTTGTCTAAATTCGACTGACATAATTTCAGCGCCATCTTGGCATATCTTGTATATAATATCATTGGTAGTTATAGACTAGTTATGCATAAAGCGCGTCACACATGGCGAAGATACTATAACATTTCAGCTTAACATAAAATATCGCTCACTATACATTTTGTATGAACCATCACACACGGCTAAGATACGATAATATTTTCATATTACGCATGTTAAGATATCGAGCGATATGGACATTTCATGTTAAGGCTGCAGTCTTGCAAAATTCACTCGCGGCGAATTATTTGTACAACTTTGTATTTTTTTTTCATACAAAGTAATGAAATATCATAAAATATTATTATTACACAAAAGTAACCATAATATAAGTAATAGCTAGTTATTTTTTTTAAGTTCATCTAGGTGGATTTTGTTAGGTAAATCAATCGTTAAATACAGCTCTTTCGCGCCCAACGTCATTTCGAGTTATGTTTGTGAGCTTACTTTATGGAAACAAAGAATTAATTTACAAATCTGTTCAGCGCATAATTAGCTCAACATTCTTGTCTTAAAAATGCGCTGAATAGTTTTTTCTAATTATCTTTCATTTTCTTAATTCAGACATAACAATTCCTTCAAAATTCTCGGTTTTTATCTCTTTACAAATGGTTTGTTTCATAATAACTATGCATCGTATGTATGTAAATAATTGATTATTTTAATGCCACGAGTTCAATAAAGCAAATACAAAAAAAAAGTGCACCTAAATCACCTTACTCTAACAATAATAATAATCTCAAAAGACCTACAAAAAAAGAGTTTATAAACAAGAAATGCGAGGGAAATTCCTTTCCGATGAAGGCTTAAAGGTCGTATGACTAAAGCCATTTCAGGCAGTGTTTAGTGTGTATTATCCACTCGGGATTGAGCCACACATAACCAGCACAGACCGGCTGTGCTGCGTATGCGTAAATGCATTCACTGCCTCCCTCCCGTGAGGGGAATCAAAAAAAAAAAAAAAAAAAAGGAAATTCCTTAGTGGCCAATGCACGGCCGAAGCGTTCAGACGTGTAGTCCACGACGAATAAAACTGTTCCCTCTCACTCTAACCTTGCTCCGGCTCTGACGTAGATTGTGTATCGAAAGTTGCTCTACTTTATTATTTTTTTTTATAATTTTTGCGTGTTTTGTAAATATTTGTATTTTAATAATAGTTTTTGTAAATATTTGTGTATCAGTAATAGTTTTGTACATAATTATTTGATTTCAATATGGATCGTAAACTTAAACAATATGCATCAACACGCCAGTGAGGTACATTAGTAGTAATGCTATCGATACTATATAAATACCTAAAAACGGTTCAACTAGTTCGTTATAGACTGTAAGTAGAACTATATAACTATATAGTTATCAGACTGTTAGTAGAACTCATAGTTAATATAACTTGTCTTCTAAAAATATAGTACATAGTTATATCAATTCCTACATTTTTTCCTCTTTATTTTCTTTAAGAAGGAGCTAATAAGAAAGAAAGAAAGAAACATTTATTCCGTCATGAAAATAACATGGTACATGGGTTACAAGGTTAAACTACGGTGAAAGAAAAAGTACTAACAAAATGTAACCCTTTACTAAATGATTGCTTGACATGAAACATAGAAAATTTAGCGGGTACCATGTCACCTGACGAAAAAGGACTACCCTCTGCCTGTGCCATGGAGCGGCTAGGAACCAACCACGGCTGCTGATTTACAGTGTAGTCCCCTTTTTCGTGTAGTTTCACATGTGGCGTCAATCTTATTAATATTGTATATTAATATTATTTTAGAAGCAGGTCAATCCAAAGTTGAAGATAATTTACAACTTAATTATTTATTTTATTTAATTTTATGTGTATATGATTAAATGATACTTATTAGGGATATAATATTATAAAGTGGGAAATAAATAATTATACAAACTATAAAACATACAGAACAAGTGTACATAACAAGTGTACATGTATACAACTACACATCTTAATATGTTTAAAGGGGGTTTTTGTTGTCATGTTATTGCGCTTCAATTGATATACACCTATAGCTTACACCTATATCCATTTAGGGCAAATATTACCAATTATAAACAAGAAGTGATTTCAACGAAAATATAATTTCACGCTGTACTATATTATCACCCCTATTGAACGTTGAGAATACCAGATTGTAATACTAGATTAATTACAACATCTATACCAGGCATTCAAAGCATCTATACTAGCAACAAGGTGATTATTTTACCAAAAATTGGTGTGACCGTATCCGGTAAATTCCACCAGATCCGGTATACGTAAAAAACGTCGGACCCGGCCGGATTACCGGATCCGTTTTTCCTTATTGCAATCCCTAGTTCTATCATATTATTATATACCTATCACGTCTGTGGAGTTTCGCTAGCTAATTTAATTTGAAATGAAATGAAATGAAATGAAATAATCTTTATTCATGTAGGTATCACTGATACTCTTATGCACGTCATTTTTTTTAATCTACCAGCTTTTCGGAAAGGTGCTTTGTCATGGAGGAGAAGAAAAGCCGTAAAGAAACTCCTCAGCACATCTTTTAAAACTAAAACTTATATCTATTACAAAAATAGGTATTCTCTAACCTGTGCAGAACTGGTTGCCTAGCTAGTCATTTCCAAGCATCCTTGTCATTTAAATATTCATTTATGCTATAGTAGCCCTTGCCTAAGAGCTGAGCCTTTACACGTTTCTTAAAAGATTCCACTGGTAAGTCACGTATTTGTTTTGGGACTTTATTATAAAATTTTATACCTAGTCCCATAAAAGAACGTTGCACTTTAGAAAGACGGTACGAAGAGGTAGCCAATTGATGCATCCTTCTTGTTTGATGATTTGAAAAATCACAATTTTGTTTATATGTATGCAGTTATTATATGTATATTTATACATTATTATTATATGTATATGTATACAGTTATTATGTCTATATTTGTTTAAATTTGACTCGCAAGGACTCCCTTGATTTTAGTTTATAAATAGCTCTAATGGCTCTTTTCTGTAATACAAAAATTTGTTCTATACCGGCTGCTTTGCCCCTGTAGTTAGGCCCTAAACATGAATAATATAACTACTTACCTTTGGATTCTATTTCTCTTCATCACTTCTACGTTGGCACCCAATTTTCCATGCATTTTTTGCATTTGGTGCATTTTTTGTGTTTGCTTTATTGAACTCATGGCATTAAAATAATCAAATTTTTTCATACATACGATGCTTATTTATTATGAAACAAACCATTTGTAAAGAGATAAAAAACAGAGAATTTTGATGGAATTGTGACCTCGGAATTAAGAAATGAAAGATAATTAGAAAAAAATATTCAGTAAATTTTCAAGACAAGAATGTGGAGCTAATTATGAGCAGAACAGATTTGTAAATTAATTCTTTGTTGCCATAAAGTAAGCGCACAAACATAACTCTAAATTACTTTGGGCGCGAAAGACCTGTATTTAACTATTGATTTACCTAACAAAATCCACCTAGATGAACTTAAAAAACTTAAAATAACCAGCTATTACTTATATTATGGTTATTTTGTGTAATAATAATATTTTATGATATTTCACTACTTTGTATGAAAAAATGTACAAAGTTGTGAAAATAATAGGGTATTCTACTATGTTGGAAAAAGTGCTTCAAAATATTGATTTTCCTAATAAAAAGCCACAAAAAAATATATTTCTGCAAAATGAACACGCTTTCTTGCCGTAAAATTAAATTAAATTTTAAACCTTTTTTATTCCCGCGAAAACGCTGTCATCATTTTGGTGACGTCATATGTGTAAAAACAACCACAGAGTACTTAATCACTACGTTTTAACAGTCGTGTACGTACAACCGGCACACGTAGTGTTCAAGTGCTCTGTGACCGGCACTCATACAACGATATCAGATAAATATTTGGTGTTTTTTGGGAAAATAATGAATTACAGTCGCTATCGTTGGTGTGTAGCGTCTAGTTGTACAAATACTAGCATTAAAAATCCAGAAAAGTTGTTTATCAAAGTGCCAGATGATATTGAAATGAGGAATTTTTGGTTAGAACTCGCAAAGCGAGATCCTAAGTCATTATCAACTAAAAGTCGATTGTATTTATGTGAGGATCATTTTAATGTAAGTAAAACCCCCTAATTAAAATCTAATAATACTTTGCCTTTTTTCCTGTGTATATATATATGTTTATATAAAGTTGATGGTAAAATAACGTACAATTACCATGAAAGCCATCAACAAATTAGTAATTAATGCATATTATTTCAGTTGGAACAAGATATGGAGAATTATATGGAATACAAAATAATGGGATCTGTAAAACATGTTAAAATGAAAGTAAACACCACCCCATCCAGATTTTGTTTTCATACTGAGAAAAAATACAGGTTGTCACCAAATACTAGCCAGTCAAATCTTACAAACACACAGAGGCTGGATTTTGTTCAAGGGACTGTAAAAAGCAAGCTATCTGAAGACTACACTGAACCAACAGCAACATCATCTACATCAGGTATTACGGTCCAAGTGTACTGAAGAAGGCACCAATGGTTACTGTATCCTTAGCGTAGTGCTATTGAGAATACTAACATATTTAGAGCATTAAGGGTCGAGGTGGTTTGGCTCGTCATTCGTTATACGCACCGCCAAGGACTGGAATAAATTGCCTGCGTGGGCGTTCCCGCCTGCCTATGATGTGGATGTCTTCAAGAAAAGAGTGAATAGGCTTTTACTAAGTTAATGTGCTCACCACCTTGGACCACATCTCCACTTACCATCAGGTGAGATTGTGGTCAAGCATTAACTTATTTGTGTAAATGTTAAATTAAAATTAGTACTTATTATTTATAAGCATCGATTGTTTCCAGATGTACCAGTACTTGAATCTGAGAAAAATAGAGCAGATAAGGCAACCCAAGTGCAAATACTGACCACTGACAAGTCCATCCAGGTGCAAGAACTATCACAGGAATGCAAATTAGTACAAGCAAATATATTACCTCATTACAGAAGTAAATCCTCCCAGATCAAATTCAAAATGAAAGACCAATCTCTTTCCCCGATAAAATCTAGTGTGTCTATTGCAACATCCCCTCATATGAAAGGAAACCAAATAGATAAAGCAAGTACATCTGGAGCCACAAGATCTGCTAAACGAAAATTATCAGTTATATTTGAAGAAAAATCTGATAGTGAACTGTCACTTACACCATCCATGTCAAGTGAATGGCCTTCACCATCTAAGTCCAAGACTACTTCTGACAGTAGTTTACCTGAGGAATTTAAAGTAGAAGAACAAAGGTTAAATTACCAAAACACTTTATTAAAAATTAAGAAAAATAGTAGACTTTATCTGGGAATTCCTAATGAACTTTATTTTTTGGTAGATATTATAAGGAAGCATACTCATACAACAGAACAACAAATATTATTGTGTTTAACAAAAATAAGACTTAACAGAACATTTTCGCAATTGGCTGATGATTTTGGGTTATCACTTTCACAAACTAGTAAAATATTTCTAACTAAGTTACCGCTGATAAGCAAGGCACTGTCTCCTTTTATAAAAACTTTTAGTCCTGAAACAATAAAACGAAACTTACCTATTGCTTTCCGACATAGATTTCACAAAGTTACTTGCATCATAGATTGCTTGGAAATTGAAATTCAGAAACCAACAATAGCTGTACGTCAAGCATTGACCTGGTCCGAATATAAGAAAGCAAATACAATTAAATATTTAGTTGCTTGTACACCTGATGGACTGATTAGTTTTGTGTCTGCTGGATACGGGGGTAGGATTAGTGATGTGGATTTAGTTAAACATTGTAAGTTTTTGGATAGTTTAGAACCTAAAACTTGTATTTTAGCAGACAGAGGGTTCAAACATATTGAACTTTATTTAAAACAAAGAAATTTTACTTTGATGAGGCCTCCAAGTGTTAGTAGTGGTTCCAAACTTACGAAATCGGAAGTCAGGCTAACCAAACAAATAGCAAGCCTTAGAATTCACGTAGAGAGAGTAATACGCAGAATTCGTGAGTTTAGTATACTGAAACCTCATTCAGTTGTCAACTCTAATTTAATTCCAGTTCTTGATGAGTGTACTGTAACAGCTTGTGCTCTTATAAATCTGCAAGATTCCCTAATCAAATAATTAATTTTTAGTACTAATGTAAAATGCAGTATTTATTTAATTGTGAAAAACATAATTATATAAATAATAGGATTCAACATTTCTGGATATTAATGTAATTTATATTAGAGGTATACTTAGGAATGATTTGTCTATAAATAAGCAATAATGCTATTGGTACTTCCTAATTCCTTCCTTCCTATTGCCTTGTTTCTGCAGTATAAAGTATATTTACAAGCAAAAATATGGAATTACCCCAGCTTCTTTCAACATATTTTAAGTATAGAATCAATTGAGGTGATTACTGAAATTTAAATAATTTTGAAGACTAATGAATGCAGTACAAAATGATACCCTGATAATAAGTTGGAAAACTCCATATAATAATATGTTGGATGATTCCATATACTTGCTCATAAGTGTAGTTGTAATGTTTGTAAATTAATGAGTTCTAATTGTAATTTTGAATTACTTCACATAAAAAGAGTAAAATAAAAAAATTACATATTTGAAATACTTTTATTATATTTTTACAGTTTCATATAAAACTGGGAAAATATTTTGTTTCCAAAAGGAGATAACGCTGTAGAGCAGTTCCGACACATAGTTTTGATCATAGTCGATCTCTACAATATCTACTTCATTGTCATTTTCAAAATCACTGCTTGCAACACAAAAGTAACTTTTATTTAAATTTGCACAATACATTTGTATTTGCACTTGTGCATAATATTGTTTAGTGATAGCACCATTTTTAATATATTTATTTACAGTTTTCTTGCTACTTGGGCACTTAATTTCTATTGTATAATTTTTGTCACAAACACCATCTGGTGACGCTGCAATCATAGGATTCTGTTCCGATATAAATAATCCACATTTTCCTATTTTTTTGCCCAATTTTTCCTCCACAGTTTTTCTTACATTATCTTCCAAAATTTTACCTCGTTTTATTGCAGTTGTCTCTATGGTTCTTGCTCCAAGAATACTTGCAACCAGAGTACCATCAGCGGTTTTGCACCTGCTTACTTCAAAACATTTTGAAGCAGTTATTCTCCCATAGCGTAACTCGTACCATAATCCACTTCTATGTTGATTCCTGGTCTCTTTTTCTGCATTTCTAATATTTATGTCATTAAAGAAATGTGCTATTTGATTCAAAAATTCATCACAATCACCGATTTTTTTATTACACATTAGGTAATGTAATGAGAGCATATGAATTTTTTTGCAAACAAAATCATTTTCATGTTTTAAGTATTGACAAGTAGTAATTTTTCTTTTTTTTGATTCTGACAAAAAATCTTCCACCACACTTGTCACTGTATCAATACTTTTGCCTTCCTCTGTTTTAACCTTCTTTTTTGTCATGTTTTTAGTAGTTATTATTTTAATCGAAGATCCAACCTTTGCTAGAGTAGATTTTTTCCAGTAGCATTGTACTGAAGTGCATGAGGGCTCTTCGCTACGACGGTGACACCACATTAAAAACGCAACAGCATGTTTACAACCACCAGTCGATGCAGGGCAATCATGGCATGTCACCTGTAACACATCATCTTCTTGCTCATCTACAATAAGTGTGACACAATATGGCTTAGAGCGCACTTTATGTTCTGGGCATATTGTACACTTTATAGTGCATGTATTTTGGGTCCTTTGTAGCTGCACGTACCCAATAGCATCGTCACCGTACGATTCTCTTGTAGATCTGTGAATAAAAACGGTTAAGTCTTAATTTGGCAGTAACATAGGGAATAAAACATAACCTAACACTTTCCAATCATTTTTTTATAGTTAGGTATACCTGGCACTCACATAGAAAAACAGTATAACATAACAAGTAGGTAATAGGTACTTACAAAGATGTTTTAACATTCCGGAACTCGGCAGAACAGAAATCTGGGTTACATGCGAAGAACTTTGCAACCATCATTGCATCAATTTTTGGCAGATTCGTACTATCTGCTTTTACAAAACCGGTTTCCATTTTAATAAATAAAATAAGTAGAAATGAAATGCACAATTATTACTCTTTGAACTAATAGAAAGTTGATAAAAATATACGTCTAGCTGTTTAGTGTTTACAGTTTACACTGAAGTTGAACTGACAGTGACAGTCACAGAGTTGACAGAGTAGGTACTTTATCACTATGATGCTGACAGTTTCTTGTTGCCCTTATGACGTCACACCATGGCGGCTCGTGTTTTAGGTCACGTGATATAAAGATTAAAAATTAACACTTTTAATTTTAGTATAATAAAATAATTATGTATTTTTATGACTCAAAATCAACATATTTACGAATATTTCTACATAAATTTTAACTTTTATCAAATTTCATAATTTATTTTTCACTAACGAAAGTACCCTATTCGCCGCGAGTGAATTTTGCAAGACTGCAGCCTTTAGATTTTCTATATTGGGGATACTATAGAACACAAAAACACAGACAACTCTTCTATAGAAAAAAAAAATACTTAGTAGAGCAACTTTCCGAACTAGTCAAATAATTACGCTATGTAGGATGAATGCGGGGACTGCGGGGAGCCTACGTGCAGACGCTTGACGTTTGGACTAGCCGCACGCGATTCTTATTTTGTGAACTACGAGACTAGGCCCTTAAGATGCTTAATATATCGTAACATGCCATGTTAAGATCCAAAATATATCGTAAGCTCCTAAAGCTCCTTACACAGAGTGTGCACAATATTCGATGCAAAATGGAATGAAATATATTAATTTTACTTCTTCTTAGCCGTGTTGGTGGTGTTGACGGCTTAGAATACTGACCCCAATCCCGCGCCGGATGGGTGTCGTAAGAGGCGACTTAATCCGGCCCGCTGGTGGTAGGGCCCTCGGAGGGATTATATTGGTAGTATTGATTTTAATTGTTTATTAATACCATTATTACTATTATAATTTCTCCAGGGGTTCGCCTGGATAGCTACCACCAGCATGAGTCAGCCGCCAAACGACTCGTCGTGTTCCGGCTGGGGGCTTGAGAGCCAGTTCTTTCTTTCTTTTTCTTCTTTCTTTCCTGGCCGGCAACGCATCAGTGATGCCTTTGGTGTTGCTGATGCCCATGGGCGACGATAGCCACTTACCATCAGGTGGATCGTCAGCTCGTTTGCCGGATATTTCCATAAAAAAAACCTATTCTCTCTGTTTTTGTTGTTAGAACGAAGTTCCTTATCGCGCGTTGTGAAAGGGGGCCAGACGGAAAATTTCGACACCATTTGATTTTGCGAATGACGACACTTTTTTTGAAGTGATTCAGTTAGTTTTACAGAGATGGCGCTGTACAAACTGCGTAACTATATAAGGTAAATGAAACTAAGTATCCATAGCGAATTCAAAAAATTTAATAGTTTCCTTGAACTTACGTATGTTACAAGTATAAGTTGATAGCGTGATTCAGAATTAATTTACTAACGCCATCTATCCGCAACTAACCAAACTAAATATCTTAAGTCTGAACAGGCGCTGTACAACAATACAATACTTAAATCGAAAGGAACTTCGTTCCATCCAGGTGTCTCTTGACACCTCTCATGTTTTTGTTTTTATTATTAGTACGCAAAATATTGGAAACTATTGGAAACTATAAACTTTCCTTTGACTTTTTAAAATATATTTGAAACATTTTCGATGAAAGGTCTTCGTAAAGATTAAACTCACCGCGGTCTTTCCTAAACTTTATATGATTAATTTCTACCCAAATTGTTCGGAAATGGCAACGTGCGGCAGAAATTTTTAAGTCATATTCGAAGTCAGAATCATCATCCGATGAGCTATCCAATAAATCTAATAGTAAGGCCGTATTATTAATATTAGACTATCCTGTATATAGATTGCGGGGAAATAACCCCAGTGTGACCCAGAGCTATTCGAGCGGATATAAATATTATCGTATCTTAGCCGTGTGCGATACCTTAAGATACTATAATATTTTATTGCAAGGCATCTTAACATAAAATATTATCGTATCTTCGCCGTATGTGACGCGCTTAATGACAGAGTATCACCTCTCAGCCATGTCGGGCGGCGCGTGCACGTCGACCCGCAGATGTCGGCGCGGGCTCGGCTCCGCGCTCACCGTGCACGACTCCGGCGGCGACGAGCACAGCGAGTCGTCCTGCGAACACAACACCACATCTGTGTACCCACACTCAGCAAAATAAACGTTCCGTAATGACTTCTGTCAATGTCAATGTATTTATTTATTTATTGAACAATAACATAATGCACACTTACACATTTTATATTTAACAAAAAAGAGATTTTAGCTTAGTGCCATTACAATTATTGGTGTAGAACTGTAGACTGCATGCAATTATGAATTAGAACGAATATTAACTAAACATATTTTTTGTATTTGTATCAAATACATAACTTTTTAACCTGTATACGTAACTTTTTTGCTGACTGTACCAGGTTTATAATGACGTTACCTTTTATAATACGTGTGGAATGATAAAATCATTATGTCTCGGCTTCCAAGTGAGGTAAACTGCAATAACTTTTAAATTAGACTTCCAGCAATTCTGATCTAGTTGTGGTCCGTGTACTTGCGCACGTGTATGTATTCATACGTGCGTGCATGTTTGTCAATGTGTGCGCACGTGGGCGTCTATCTGATTGCGTACTTACGTGCCTTGGTGATTGCGTACATACGTGCGTGTATGATTACGTCCGTTAATACGTGCATGTCAGTGAATTTGTAAATGTGTATGTCAATTTGTGCATGTTCGCGCGTGTGCGTTTGTTCGTAGATGCGTGTACAGTCGGCAAAAGATCAGGTGTGTAGAACATGATTCTAAAACCTTCTGTAATTATTGATATTACAGATTGGTTGTGTTATTATCAATGTTAAATGATATCTGTATAGATAAGGTATGATTAAACATTGATAATAACGTAACCAATATTAATCAATATTAAACATTACAGAGGGTTTTAGAATCATACTCTGCATACTTAATTCTTTTGTCGCCTGTACGCGTGCGCTCGTACGTAAATACCTACTCGCTCGTACGTAATATACGCACGTGTGATTGCGTGCGAGCGTGTGTGCGTTGTGTACGTACCTGTTGGTTGTGCTGTAAGTTGGTATCATCTTCCTCGCTGAACATGTGGTGGTCTCGCTCCTGTGGCGACAGGCGCAGCCGCATGCCCGCCAACTCCGCCTGCCACGGCTCGAAGTACGAGTCGCACGACGATGATCTGACGACACAACGCCTACTATACTACATTTTTTCCTAACTTCAAAAGTATTTAAACGAAATTAAAGTCTAAAGTCAAAGATAATTTATTGTGAATCATAGGATCATAGGTACAGTAATAGTTGATAGATAAATACAATGCAGATCGTTATATCCTACATGTGATAGGCGTAAAATATAAAATGTCAGAATAAAATTAATATTTAAATACAAATTTCAAATCGTAACTATCCCAACGAACTATAATAACTCGGTATTAAGTAATGTGGCAGTCAATTCACAATATAATTAAGTAACTTTTCATTTAAATATTCATAGTAGCTCTTAGTAAATAAGAATTCTTTTAGTTTATTTTTAAAAACACAAAAAAAAATTAAAAACAGGTGTATTGCCACTCGCTGAGCTACACGTGACTAACGGGCGCACTGAAATATCAGATGACGTAGTAAGTTATTATCTATCACTTACTGCGCCATTTTCTGAGACCGACCCTTTTCTGTCATGTTGGTAGCTGCAACTGCGAACTCAATCTAACAAATTTTGTTTATAATACATCTTACCATAGAACTTTAACGTTGTTGCTTAATGGTCGTAGCGCACATATCAACTCGGAAAGGGATCGGCACCGGATCGCCTCGCCGTCAACCTAACGTAAGCGCGTTATAACCGACCAACAGCTCCAAATCGACTCGGCTACGGCTAGGCGACGCCGCGCTTACGGCTCGCCGGCCGCTGGTTGACGGAATGAGTGACAGCAGTTCGCCGACGCAGCGGTAGCCGCGGCGCGGCGCGCGCACGAGGAAACGGAAAGTCGAAGGATAGCGTACGGTGAGACGTAAGCGCGGGTACGGCAAGTCGTCCACGCACCGTACCGCGGTTCGTGAGCTTGTCTCGAGGCGAGGCGATTACGTTACGAATCCGATAAGTGTGCTTTACAGTAGGGAGTTTCATACAAAGAATACTGACATGCAAGAGTTGATACGTTTACGTTCCGTTTACGAGTTGATATGTGTGCTACGACCATAAGAGGGAATAAATATTTCTTTCTTTCTTTATATCTAATCATTATGGCTACCCGATCATAGTTTCAAGTGATTTAAGGGATCCACTGACACTCCTTTGGATTCCATTGGGTTTAATTAGGTAAATGTTAATTGGGCTGTCCGCGAAAAGAGATCAATCAGTCTTATTAATCCAACAGTTAATGAAAGTATGATTGTACGTATGAAAACATATATTTTACGGTTTTTGTTATGGCACATTTTATTTAGTTTGTCGGATAAATGTAAAGACAAGACAAAAAGAGGAAGGTGAGTAATATGATATAATATTATGTTTTATGACATTTTCGATACTATTTGTATTTCAGATAAGAGAAATTAGACATGTATTTATAGCAGAAGGCGGTATTCTATGGATACTATTTGTATTTCAGATAAGAGAAATTAGACATGTATTTATAGCAGAAGGAGGTATTCTATAGTGTTGGTTATGAAATGATATTCCTTTTACTTTGCACCATGATATATTTCCAGTTCTCTTAACGTTCACATCAATATTCCAAAGTACTTCAACACTACGCCATCAATAATAATCTGTCCTACATTATTGACAATTCCCTAATCTAAATATGACATGACATTTCTTATCTGTCAGCCTCTGCATCAGACAAGCGCTGTAGAATAAAGAGGTCCGTCCCTGGACTGGAGATTCATGGCCTCACCGATATATTTATATTTATCGACGCGCTATACAGTATCAGTGTACCTGGTGTGGTGTTTGAGTGGTGCGGCGGCGCGCACGGCGAGTGGCGGCAACGTGTCGCCGTCAGACGTGAGCGACTCGCACGACTTGGCCGGACGGAGCGTCGCGGGACACACAGACACCTCCTGATTACATAATACATAATGCAATTGACAAACTTGGCTCTTCTCTCGAGTAGATATCAATAGAAATATACTAATGATGTTTACTCACTTTTACAAACAAGAATTGATAGGTACACATATATGTTGGTCATCGAAGTGCTAAAATTATTTTAAATAAAAAAAAAAGAATTTTCCAAATCGGTTCATAAATTACCTAGTTCTGAGAACAAACCTAAAAAAATACAACTGAATTGAGAACCTCACTTGTTTTTGAAGTCTAACCGACTTCAAACCAAAACACCTCAACTCAGAGTCACTAACGGCTATTTAAATCGCTCTTTAGTACAGAATTTGTATGGTGGTGATACTAAGGAGCAATTAAAGTAACTGTTAGTGACTCTTAGTTGGAGCGTCAGAGGTGCTTAGAAAGCTAAAACGCGAAAAAGAAATAATAAAAAAAAAACATTTTTATACATTACCTGTGGCGGGGGCGTTGCGGGCTCCGCGACGGGCTGCGCGCGCGGCCGCTGCAGCTTGTTCCGGCTGAACAGACCGCGCCAACCCGACGGGGAACGCTTTAGTGCACGTTTCGCACCTGATGTAAACACTTGTTAATTTATTTACACTCTTATATAGTGGCACGAACTGCACTCCAAAACTGGTCCGCACAGAATATCAGTGCTGTGGTTCTCCATAACAATTACTGAGTGCGATCCATTTCCTTAGTGCTTACAGCAGAGAGCTTAACTGTAATCTTAATGTTTTAGTTTTTTTATTATACTGTTTACCTGTAGTAAGTAACTGTTGGATTAATTTAATTTGCACCAGGATATCACAACAGTTTAAAAGAAAGCATATATCGCAACTTCGGTGGAACAAAGTCACAAATAGCCAAAACTGTAAAATTGAGTTAGTATGCCAAATTGTCTATGAAAACAAGCATTTTACGTGAAACTGTAGCAAAAATTATAAACAATTAATAGTACTCGTATAATATTTTAACCTACTACAGCCGATAGTAATCCAGTAATATGGAAACAAATGCGAAAAAAAAATCTTAGTCCTCTCCTGTAAAATTACAAAATGAGCTGTTGTTATTTTGTTGCACCGAAGTTGCGATATGTAAAGTGGTAAAAGAAAAAAAAATAGAAATAGAATGGTACCTGGCACGGGTAGGTCTAATACAGTGTGGTACTGAGGTAGATTGTTGGGTCCTGAGCCGACCTGCGGAAATATAACACAAATTTAGGTACCGCCATTTGTAAATACAGTGCCGTATAGGATTTCCTGTGTTGTAGGTTGATCGTAAAAAATAAATATAAAATTTCGGGAACTTGCAGTCGTCTTAGTTTGGCCCTGACCATGTACATCGTGAGCACAAGTAAGACACAAGGCACAAGTGTGTGTGTGTGTGTGTGTGTGTGTGTGTGTGTGTGTGTGTGTGTGTGTGTGTGTGTGTGGTTTGTATGTATATGTGTGGGGTATAAACGGCAATCGAACCCCTCATACACTATTGAATTTCCGTAGCATCAGTCCACCTACTATTACCCATCACCCACCTCGATATACTTGGGCTTGAGGTGTCCGGCGGGGCGCAGGTGCGTGGTGGCGGCGGCGGCGATGGCGCCCGAGGCCGGGAGGGGCGGAGTCGTCGCCGGCATGGAGCACTTGCCACGCCGCCGGGCCTCCTCTAGACTATACACGATACAATGCATGTAGAGTGTTATGTCATAACACTTGTAACGACTACTAGCAAATGTTTTTAATAAAGCTAGTAAAGGATTCTTTAGAACATTAAATTTTAAGCTATCAATAAAAAAACTCAACCTTGGAAGACAAGATTTTTTTTTTTAATACCGCGGTTTTTTTTAATTGCCGGCCGCGAAATAGTGGCTTTACAAAACGATATCACAAACGTACGAATGTCCCAATCATCCCAGGGGAACATACATAGGGTATCTACACAATTTTCTTGTCCTGGACTTGGAATATCTATGTGCCAAATTAGTGGGTGATAGAAAAGACAAGCATCAAAAATCTTCATAATACACACAAAGGATACTACTTTTAAAAGGCACCTAAATGTTTTCTGTATGAGTAGAGATAGAGACTTACCTCAATAGTTTAGTGGGTGGGTTTAGCGGTAAACTCTTAGGCCGCCTGCCTGATTCGATGCCTCGCAACTCCACTTCGTAGCGCTCCTGAAACAAATTAGTATTACATCAAAACAAACCTTAATATGAATCTCACAGCTCACCTCACGGGTAGCTGAATCTTGTTATTTGAAGGCACAAGTCGCTCACAGACTTACACAAAAAAGAAAGTACTGACTCTCGAGTACTCAATCAGAACGCAACTAGTCATGTGTGGGCTGACTTAAAGATCAAAGCATAATAAATGACGAAGCAAAGCGCGTCATCCATACAAAGGGATGTTAATGAAAATGATACTTAAATGTTATTGCTACCTGTTCCAAGGAATCTGGTCCAGAGTCAGCCCCCTGCTCCTGCGCGAACAGTTCTTCCGCGTAGCATATCAGAAACTCTGTCACCACCGCCTGAAATTAATCAATTTTAATGTCAGACCATATTTGCTTTGTCGATATAAATATTTTCCTTAAGTTTGCCGTATGTCACTATTTCCCAAAATTTGATCATCGTTAGCAACACTATATTGATGTAATAATACAGGCTTTTTTTTAAATGAACGGGTTCGATTCCTGGCCAGGAATATAATTTTTTCAAAAATCTAATGATGCAGTTTTAGATTTCATCAAAATCGGCACCGAGGCTCCTTTGGCCATTTTTCGTTATACCTCATAGTTTCGAATTTGGCCATCCACGCACACTTGGAAGATTCACCGTGTATGTATGTATATGTAGCACAGGGCTCTGTGGAGGTACTCATTCGTATGTTAAAATCATCTCTACAAACCATGTACCAAAGAACACTTCAGTACTATGAACATAGATCTCTCTCTGTGGGCGTAGTTATATGTCAGGATTACCAGGATACTAAATAAAACACACAATTCGACAGGCACAATGACACTATTCGTTTATTGCCTGATAACACCCGATTTTTTTAATTCAACGTTATTTAGTTTTACTTTGATTCACGATCCTATCAATCTGTCCGCCATCTTGACAGTTCCCTTTTTCTTAATTTCACAGGTTATTACGAACTTATTTTAGGCTGCACCGATATATGTATGTAATTCCCTATACATATATATGTATATGTATTGCCTATATATTTATATATTATTTATTATATATTTATGTTATTATAGGTATTTATATAAGTGTATATTTGTATGTATTCTTGTTATGTAATTACTTAGTCTGCAGATTTTGTTTTTCCACATCCACCCAGGGTTGACTGGTGGACAATGCCATTAGGCATTAAGTTTGCCCTTTGTTTTTTCTTTTTAAGAGGTGACATAAACATGTAAATAAATAAATATAACCTGTACAGCGACCCCCTGCAGCGCATGTTGCGAGATTCACCGTGTATATGTATGTAAGTATGTATGTATGTATAACCTGTACAGCGACCCCCTGCAGCGCATGTTGCGGCTCGGGCGAGCGCAGCAAGTTGGGCGCCCACACGATGGCCATGTTGCGGGCCGTCATGCCGGTCGACTCGTGCAGCAGCGACACGCGACGCAGGTGACGCATCAGGTATGCCAGCGTTCTATACAGCGTTCATATACAGTACACATTCATTTCAGTTGATTGTTTAATATTTTGTCGGATAAATTTGAAGACATGTCAAATTTTAATAAATGTATGCCCGGTTTCTGAGATCCTTTTTTCGAGAGTTTATCTATTCAAAAACGCTAACGGGTCGATAACTTCCGAAAAAGCGTTTCTGAGCACGGCGATAATAGATAAATTCCGTTTTATCTAAGATTAACTTAACTAAGCATATATGGCCGTTTACCGGTTCCATAACTTTATTTGACGTTTCATTTTAACATTTCGTGGACAGAATATGACAAATTACAAGTTACAACTATTTTGAGGTCATTTGTGTGTGCCGTAGGTATATGGATAGCCTCAAGGACCTCAGATTATTGAAAATACAAATACAATTATTTGCAAGAAATCAACAATTTTTTCTAGATTGACAATGAATGACAGAGGTGTTATTCTCAAATACTATGTTACCATAGTAACCAATGGTAACCAAAATAAACGTTAAATTGACGTTTTTAAATTTTATTGTTGATATTTGACTATGATGAACAGACGCAAATAAATACCAAATTTCAATATTTTTTACATATTTACTACCACAAAATAAATACAATTAGTCAAAACGATAAAATAAAATGATAATATCTATTTGAAACTTATCTTTTTATTATCTTTTGAAGAGAGCCATCTAGTGGCAGTTTTAGATACTCGTTATTGGATTCATAGTTATTGAAAGGCTCCTCGCGTGCTCAGAAACCCAGTGACTGTTATCGAATATATAACTTAAGTTTAACTTTATTGATTCAATAGCTGTTGATCGTTTAACTGGAGACTTCAGAAACCGGCCATTAGACAATCAGATAGGGCATAAGGGGTCATCCATAAATTACGTCACACGAATTTTATGACTTTTGCCCCTCCCCCCGTCCTTGTCACAGCTGGTCACATTTGTGAGACTCCCCCCCTCCCTAGTGTGACGTCACATATTTTGCAAATCTACATTTAAAAATTATTGAATGAAAACAGCGGTTCCGAAATCAGTTAATTCAAATCATTCGAAATCATTATATTTTGAAATGTGACGTCATGAAATTTAGGACCCCTCCCACCCCTTTGTCACATAATGTCACACGTCGTCGACCCTCTTCCTCCCCCTGAACGTGTGACGTAATTTATGGATAGCCCCTAATATAATTATGAGATCTGAAAATAGAGTAAAGGTCGCCGCATACGTAACGTGGACGGGACGGAGTCGGGGCATAAATATACGTGCGTGCCCCGTTCCCGTCTCATCCGTCTCACGTGGCCTATGCGCTCTATCGTTTACATTTTATATGAAACAATGTTCCAAAATTTCACGTCCCGTCCTGTCCTGGGTAAAAACACGTTACGTATGCATCGACCTTAAGATGATATCGCACCTTTGGTGTAATTTTACAGGAGAGGACTTATAAGATTTTTTTTTCGCATTTATTTCCATATTACTGGATTACTATCAGCTGTAGTAGGTTAAAAATATTATACTATTGATTGTTTATAGTTTTTGCTACAGTTTCACGTAAAATGATTGTTTTCATAGACAATTTGGCATACTAACTCAATTTTACATTTTGGCTATTTGTGACTTTGTTGCACCGAAGATGCGAAGTATGTTATGACATTTGCGGTAATATTTGTATTTGATTTCTTCTTCTTTCTGTCATATTTTCAAAATAGCTTAATGGCTTGGCTTAACTTCAACCTATTAATGGCCTGCTAAGCACAGGTTTCTCCTCTTAATGAGGCCTAGAGCATACCCCACCACGCTGCTCCAGTGCGGATTGGTGGAGGCACAAACAAATGTCTTAATACAGTACCTATAGTGCGGCGGCGGTAGTTTCACGACGGTGTCCCTCATGGCTCGCAGTCGCATGGATTCCTCCACCTGCACAGCGCTCACAAAGCTCTCGTACAACTGGTACGTGCACAGCGGATTCGGAAGCTCACTGGAACAATAGTAAAGTTAAGTGTGCGTGATTTGAAAGTGTACAAACAAATGATTTTGACTTTGAAACAATTACTATTTTACATAATTTAGTTAATACATGTTCTTAGGATAAAAAATAAAAATAAGAAACACATGAAAAAATGTTGTTAAATAGTTTTTCTTTTAAATTATTACCAAAAACTAAAAACTCATCAAAATCTAGAACCAGCTATGCAACGGATGCAGTTCAACTCTTTGGTCCTTCGAGACGGAAACAGGCACCGGAAGTATACAATATCGAGCCATACAATAAAAAATCCTATCAAAATCTAGAACCACCAATTCAACGCATGCAGTCTCTCTTTCTCTCTCTCACTCTTTGGTCCTTCGAGCCGTCACACTCACCGGAAGTACATCTTGAGTAAACTAGCCAACGCGTGCGGGTCTCGTTGCATCGGCTGCGTGAGCTCCGCGGCTTGCCCGGCATCGAACGACGCCCGCAGCCGCTGCGTCAGCGCCGCGCCGCCCGACAGACGGTAGATGCCGTCCACCGCGCCACGACGCTCGATCGCGCGGGAACACTCCACGAGGACCAGGGGTACTGTGGTACGAGATTTGTCGTAGTGATTCCAAGATAATAAGTACCCTATGTCCATCCTATGTCCTATTCCAGATTATTTGCTACATGTATGCTTAATTTCATGAAAATCAGTTAAGTAGTTTTTGCGTGGACAAACATCCTCGCAAAGTTTCTCATCTATACTAATATTATAAAGAGGAAAGATTTGATTGTTTGTTTGCATTGAATAGGCTCCGAAACTACCGAACCGATTTGAAAAATTGTTTCACTGTTGGGAAGCTACACTATCCCCGGGTGACATAGGCTATAATATATATATATATTTTACTATTTTTCCCGAAGCGAAGCGAGGGCGATTTCCTAGTTTCTTTATATATTTGTAAGATAATAATGAATGTTTGTGAATTAGGACTTTTCTATGTCAAGAACATGAGTTGAGCTTGAGACATCTCAAGAAACCACAACTTTTATATCATTGCAGATTAATATATATATATATATATATCTATGTTATGTTAACTGAGATCTACAAGGAAGAAATTTGGTTTGTATATAGACTTGATATTAACAGTAAAGATCCCGTTACCACAACATAGACACACACAGAATTATAACTAACACCATCCGTTTTAACGTCCGTGAACGTTGTGTACGTAATTCAAGCGTGCTTGTATGGAGTTATCCTATTTGGGCCTCTCACCATCATGTCCACAGTTAAGCAGATGCTCCCCAAGGTCGCAGCCAAAGACCCTCTCCCGCAAGATGCCCTGCTGCTTGAGGCTGCGGCGCGACGGTCGGGAGAGGATGAAACTGCGGAACAAGGAGATCAGCTTGCCGTGCTTACGGAGGACTGGCTTCATCGGTGCCACTGCTACTGACCTGGGAAGGAAATGAACGAATTAATGAATAAATACTTACTGTATCGCGTTATTTTTCCACAAAAGGCGATATTATCTGGGGATATAGGTGTTTTGTCATAGAACGCGAATCCTTCTTTAGAATAATAAAATACTGAACCTAATTCAATGCCGGTAGACCAGACATACGAGGCGATAGAATCCGGCTCCCCTTGCTCGGGTGGTAGGGCTTCGCGTAAGGATTATATTATTAATATTATAATATTTACAGTACTTTTATTTATTTAACCTTTATTGACCATTATAAAATCATCTTTGTACAAACTGCTGAATGCATTTTCTACCATGTATCCTAAACAGGACTGAAGAACCATTCTTTCTTCAATCTTTCTTCTTGACAACTGAACAGTTAAGCTTTAAGAATCGGTGAAGCCTTTGTTAGAGATGTCCAAGGGCGACGAAAACAACATAACATCTTCTAGCTCGTGTGCTCGTTTGACGGCTATTTACACATAAAACATAGCTGAAACTCACCCGACTATAGGCGGCGGCTGTGTCATGTGTCTCGGCACCTTGTCGCCTATAACGGCGACACAGTGATGGGGGAAGAAGCCCACCCTAAACCCTCGTTTACCACGCCACCACACTGACTCTTGGGGGCCTGGGGAATGGAAAAGTTTGTTAAATTAAAACTATCAGTATCAGCCTTTTAAAGTCCAATGTTGAACATATATTATTCTGAACTTGTGCCAATATGACCAGTTCTAAGTCTATCCGTATGCCGTTGGAGAGAGGGCGTCGTAGAAAGTAAAAGATAAATATAAAGTAAAGCAAAATTTGTACCCTTTTTAACTTATGTAACTAAAACTATAAATGTATTTAAGAAAACAATAATGATTAAAAAAATTTAAGATATAATTGGCTAAGTTCCTTGGGTTATATAGTTTGTTTCTTACCTGGCATATCTATAATTGAGATCATATCACCAACTTCAAAACTGATTTCATCGCGGGCCTGAAAAAAAAACAATTTTTGTCACTCACTGGTCACACGAACACATAAATACACACGAAAACTTATAAAACAAATTATGAAGATATATCCGATACGTAAATTACCTCATGATTGGCCTTTAGCAAAAACAACTGATATTTAAGTACACAGTGTGTTTAAAGTCACTTTTCGAATAATCATTTATTTACCGTAGGATCTCGGATCATACAAATTTGAGGCTCTATTTGAAACCACGATTTATTTTAATCTTTAACTTACATCACTCATGGCTTCACACGACACTATCGCAAATTGAACTAATATTGAATTCCTATACAATGCAGCAAACAGGAAATAATAATAAGGGATTAACTAAATATACCAGAGTGCAATGTAACAGGAAATTTTAAAACATTTATAGAAATTTAATCCTATGTATAACGACTCGATCATTGTGGCATTGTTCTAAAAATGTTCAAAAAGAGCTGTTTAGTCTTATAAGGACTATGGCAACGTATATGATATCGCTCACCAAGTAATACAACGGCACATCTACGTTTGTCATATTTACAGAAACGAATTTCAAAAATTTTATAGACATGTTTAAAATTAATTTTAGTTTATAAAATTAGCTACAAGTTGTGAAAATTTCAAGTCTCTACGTAAAATAGAACATAGAGAATTATGCGTCTAAAGTCTGAAAATCGTTTTTTTTAATTTAACAACAAATAAACAATGAAAATTAGTTTAAAATATGATTTTCGTGTATTGTCATCGGAAATACACATGTCTGCCAAATTTCATCAATGTTCATTAAAGGGAAGTCATTCAAATTAACGTTACAAGATTTGATGCTCCGAAGTGAAGCTAAATAAAAGCGTTTAATAACATACCTGTGACACATATTTCCGAACAGAGTACGCAGCCGCGACCGCCGGCGTGTTGATAGAGCTGGAGTCTTCGTTGGCTACTAGGAGCTTATGACCTGTTATAAGGAGATATATAATGTTTTAGATATAATTATTTCCTACAGAAACATTTCATATAAATGTTACTTGAATCCAGCGTTTTAATGCAGTTAACAAAGTAGACTCTGACCTGTACCACATTGTAAGAGGAGACTCAATTCCAATAGTGGGCTAGTTATAGGCTGATGACGAAAGCGTACAGCACTTGTCAAACAAATCTAATAAACTTTGACTTATTTGATTCATTGCCCATTGCAAAGTGCATCTATTCGTATTAGCCTATTTTCACATGTATAATTTGTGAAAGCTCTCATTGTAGCTCATACATTTCTACCTAACACGCTCGGCGACCGTACCGTGACCGTATGCGTGTGAAAAGGGGCTTACGTACGACTATTTATAATATTATTCAGAAATGAAAATTTTTGACAAAAATCTAATCTTTCCAAAAACATGTCGTACAATGCCGGTAGTCCACCCTGAATCATAATCCTCACTCTCAATATCCATCACAAACCCTAAAAACGTATCGAACGTGTGGACTTGTGGACCTAGTCACAACAACTCTTTTGACCAATAACCATCACCCACCATTGAAGTATAAAGTACAGTCACCTACAGATAAAAGTAACCCATCTGTTTATAAATATACAAACAGCAACGTTTCTGTTACCTTTAACAGATGGGTCACTTTTCTCTACAGATGACTGTAATAAAGTATCAGAACATACATCGCGAACCTTTGACCGTTGACTGGTAGAGAATGCTGTTTAAAAATCACTTCCGTAATATTCCTATAACATTAACCAGTTCACTAGCTTCTTCACCGACGGAAGCACTTTCTATATTAAAAAATCATATTAATGAATGTAATATTTTATTTGAATTTCAACATATAACCGCTAGAGACTTAATTAAGGCCTTTCAGTCTCTGAAGGTAAAGAATACGGGTGATTTGTGGGGCATCTCGGTAAAAATAATACAGCATATTATAGGTATTATAGCTCCATATTTGGTCGTAGTTTTTAATAAATGTATAGATCAAGGTATCTTTCCAGATCTTATGAAATGCAGCAAAATCATTCCACTTTTTAAAACAGGTGAAAAAACTGATCTTAATAACTATAGACCAGTTTCTGTTTTACCAACCCTTAGTAAGATTTTCGAAAAGATAATATTGAATCAAATGCTAACCCATTTCAACAATAATAAATTATTACATCCTGAGCAATACGGTTTCACTAAAGGCCGTAGTACAACCGATGCCGGGGCTAGGCTATTAAAGCATATATTTGAAGCATCGGAGGCGTCACATAATGCCATAGGAGTATTTTGTGACTTATCTAAGGCATTTGATTGTGTTGAGCACGAAACATTGCTGTTTAAACTTGGCCACTATGGTATAAAAAACAAGGCCCTTAGCTTGATCGCGTCTTATTTGAGTAATAGAATACAAAGAGTTAGCATAAACGATATTAAGTCATCGGGGTCACCGGCTGTGATTGGTGTACCGCAGGGCTCGATCTTGGGTCCGTTTCTTTTTCTGGTATACATTAACGATTTACCACATTATGTAAAGAACCAAGCGGATATTGTACTATTTGCTGATGATACATCACTAATATTTAAGTGTGAAAGGAATAAAGTAAATTTCGACGACGTAAATAGTGCTCTTTCGCATGTGTCGCGTTGGTTCACTATCAATAATTTACTATTAAATGCAAAAAAAACGAAATGTATAGAGTTTGTGCTACCTAATGTTAAAAAAGTCAGCAAATCTCTTAAACTAAATAACGAAACATTGCATATGGAGGAATCGACGGTCTTTTTAGGGGTGACCTTAGATAGTAAACTTCAATGGGGCCCACATATAACAAATCTCGCGACAAAACTCGGTAGGGCTGCTTTTGCTGTTAGGAAAATAAGGCAGTATACAGACGTCGAAACTGCTAGGATAGTCTATTTTGCTTATTTCCACAGTGTTATGTCTTATGCCATCTTGCTGTGGGGCAAAGCAGCCAATATAAAACAAATTTTCATACTCCAGAAACGGGCTGTTAGGGCTATTTATAAACTTAGGTCTCGGGAATCTTTGCGTGAAAAGTTCAAGGAAATAGGTATACTTACAGTAGCTTCCCAGTATATCTTCAACAATGTAGTTTTTATACGGAAGAATATAAACGCGTATAAACAAAATTTTGATATTAATAATCGCCATACGAAAAGAATGCATCAATTAGTTACGCCTTCGTTCCGCCTAAGTAAAGTGCAGCGATCTTTCATAGGGCTTGGTATACATTTCTATAATAAAATCCCAAAATTAATACGTGACTTGCCAATAGAAACTTTCAAAAAACGCGTAAAGACACAATTGTTAGGCAAGGGATATTATAGTGTAGACGAGTATTTAAATGACAAAGACGCATGGAAATGACCAGCTCTGCAACCAGTTCCGCTCAGAATAGTAAATACTTTTGTATTATTATCTTTTTTGTAATATTTTTTTAAAAGATGTGCTGAGGAGTTTCTTTAGGCTTTTCTTCTCCTCCACGACAAAGCACCTTCCGAAAAGCCAAAAAATGACGTGCATAAGTGTATCAGTGATACCTATATGAATAAAATATTTTGACTTTGACTTTATCATTAAGTCCGCCTTTTGTACCACTTATTTGTTAAGGGTCAATAAAGCATAAATAAATAAAGAAACTTTTGTGTCCCACCGGGAGGTTTTAAAATCTGTTTTCAAAATCGCCTAAATCCACTGAAAACTGTAGCTAATTGGCTACAGTTGTCACCCACCCTTATTGTCCATCTGTAGCCAGTTGAGCACGGGCCCGCAGTTGATGGAGTCGTCCGCGATGATGGATAGGTGGTGCACGTAGTCCGCTATCAGCTGCTTGTACTCCGGCTCGTCTTGCACCAGCGCGGCAGTCATCGCCTCCGACAGGTTGGGCAGCCCTGATACCTTGCGGTCGTAGATGCATCTGGAGTGGATTACTTTTATTATAGTAATTATAATACAACGATAATGTAAACAGATTTTAGTGAGGTAGCTAAGATTGCTGGATCTAATTTCAGATAGAGAAAGTGTAGATGGTCATTCAAGCTGTAAAATTGGTTATTGCAAGTCAAAATTTCAATGTAATATTAATTGTTAAACAAAGGTATTTTGTCTTTTTATTGTTATAAAAATACAAGCAAGAAAAAATATACTTCAAAACTTCAAAGCTTAATTGATCATGGGATTTTGCAAATGGGACGTTTTGCGACTAAACGTTATCTTGCTGATGATTGTTGAACCCTTATTGCTATTTTATTCTAAAAGTTAAAACATAGTGACATTGTGAGTGAATATTTTTTTATCTACCTACAAATACATATTATTTTTATATTATTTACATAATTTTTTTTTATATGTACATTATTTTTTTATATTTTAACATAAATGAAATACATAACAATTCCATATTCCTTCACAAATAAAGTTTTTAGCTCCGACCTTTTAGCATAGACTACAAGATAAAACACAGGATCTACCTGTGCAGCATGTCGTCCAGTTGTAGGAAGTTCTCCCGGTTCCTAGTGAGGGTCCACTCCCGGACATCACTAGCTTCAGTCCAACTGCTGCTGAGGGTCCGGACCTCTGCTGACTCGTCTGAGCAGGTGTTCACATGCGACCGGACCTTCAGACAAATCCAACCTGTGAAAGTAGAGATAGAGAGGTTAAATGATAAATATAAGAAAGGTAAGGAGGGGAAGGTGTACTGCAAGAAGTTTTCCTTCTTTGTATATTGGATAACTATTCATGATAATTAATTGAGCATTTTGACCCTGTAGCCTAATTGGTAGTGACCCTGCCTGCGAAGCGAGGGGTCCCGGGTTCGATTCCCGGCCAGGGCAGAATTTATGTGACATATAAATATTTGTACTCGGGTGCAGGGTGTTATTGTGATGTGTTATATGTGTAGTCCATGCCACCCGCGACTCAGGTGAAAACCTACTGCGGGGCTATGAAATAAATCAGATAAATCAGATATTTCTAGGTCCAAACTTAATTATTCAAAATAATTTCCAAGTTTTAAGATAAATTATAATCAATATTATTATGTCCATGTATAAAAGTACAATGAATGCAACCAACAAACTATGTCGGTCGTCGACGTTAGACTGCACTAAATGATGAGTTTGAATTTCAGTTCTCGGTCTGGATGTGTGTATGTTCTTGACTTTGTATATTGTCCATGACACCTACAACTCAGGAAATCCTAGTGTGGGCTATACTGCCGTGCTAAGCGCAAAAGCGGTATTTTAAAAAAAATCGTAAATTTGGTTTTTATGGCATCAAATAGCTTATAAAAATATGCATCCAAGGAAGTAAGCCAAATAGCGGTATCTTATTTTAAACGTATAAAAAACCCTTAAGAAAGTTCCCTTATCTTAGTTTTACCTGAAATTACTAAAAGAATTAAGAGGTATATCAATAAAATACCTAGGAGAATCGCCGAATATTTTACCGCCAAAACTCGTAAAAACCGACGGATACTCATTGCAAGTTTTCTAAGGCGATAAGCTTATATTTTTCTTACTGTAAAGTAAAAAAAAAAATCAATAAAATACCTAGGATATCGGCCGAATATTTTACCGCCAAAACTCGTAAAAACCGAAGGATATTCATTGCAATTTTTGTTATACAAGCTAATATTTTTCTTACTATAAAATAATAAAAAAATATTTTCTCGATACTTTTAGAGATACCGCCTTAGCGCTTGTCACGGCAGTAAAGTATAGTGTATAGCGTAGTGTGTAGAGTAACGTTACAAACCCAACTGACCATCAACAGGGGAGTCCCCGCTGGCGTCGCACGGCACCACCTCGACGGACAGTCCGCCGAGCGACACCCGCTCGTAGTGGAAGTGGGCGCACTCCTCCAGCTTGGGGAAACGACACGCCGGCGGCGGGGGAGGCTGCGGACAACACCAATCACCATACACACGGTTATCACGCTTTACAGTTTACCCACTATGCCGGTAAATAAATAAATAAATAATAATAAATAATAAACTTTATTGAACCAAATTATAGAAAGTCATGCGGTTGAGGATCGTTGGTCCCACACTAGGATACCCTGTGTTGTGGAAGACCAACACCTTCCTCTTAAACATGTTTCTTAATACATTTTACAGTACAGTTTAACTTATTAATGAGATAACGAATTACATAAATATATAAAAATAAATCTGAATGGGATTGTCAATGATCTCGAATTCAAGACTATTGTTTAAAAAGGGTTTACTATTGTTTTAATGGTTGCGATTTAAAAAGTTAGAATAATTAACTTGTAAAATAATTATGTTTTATTTAAAATACAGAAATAAAATTTTATTCATTTAAAATGCAGAAATAAGTTATTCTATTAATCTATATTTTAGATAGATAGATGAACTCTTTATTGCACACCAAAGAAACATCCAGAGGATTTAATAATCTTAAATTAAAATTTAAAAAACCCCCTGACTGTTTTATTAACACTAAACATAGTTAAGAACACTCTCGATTAAGTCACCTTTCAAACAAAAAAACTAGATCAGAATCGGTTCATCCGTTTCGGAGCTACGATGCCACAGACAGACACACATATACACAGACACACAGACATGTCAAACTTATAACACCCCTCTTTTTTGGTTGGGGGTTAAAAAACTACTACAACAACTAATATGTACGAGTAAATCTTTGTCTAACTTACCGAATCATCCAACTCGAAGTTGACTGACGCCGGCGGGGCGGACTGGCTCATTGCGTTGTGCCCCACGGGCGTCATTGACAACGCCGTCAGCGACACCGACCCTGGAAGCGAGCAAAAATATTTTTGTAACCAGTTTCTTGTTCCTGTATACTTTCATTGATATAGGTAAATGGGCGGTAGCGTTATTATACCCAAGGTACTCTTATTTTTACAGGCAAATTTTAATGTTCGGTAAACCTATTAGTGACAGGCGAATCGCCATAATAATGATAAATTAATCTATACTAATATTATAAAGCTGAAAAGTTTGTTTGATTGAACGCGCTAATCTCAGGAACTACTATTTTTGTGTTTGATAGTCTATTTATCGAGGAAGGCTATAGGTTATATAACATCATAATATTTTAGTACATAGTTCGTTTTTTCCACAAATTAACGCGGGTAACCGCGGGACTCAGCTAGTATTATAATAAATTGATATCTATTATATATATAAAAGAGGACGTGTGTGTCCCTATATTTCACTTTGCAGCCAATACTGCACGTTGCAAGCGCATAGTGTGTATATGTCGCAATAAGTACGAGGCTCAAATCTCAGATAAGGGTGGTTGCAAGTTGATACCTATAAGGGTGTAGAAGATACGGGGTTGAAACGTGTTGAATTGAAACGCCTACTTTTTCGTGGGAGCAATGTTTTGTAGAGCCGCGCATTGCTGGTACATGACTAGGAAGCTATCCACGCAAAATTATTTGTTATCTGTCGACTGTCGCTTGAATGCATACATCCTCTCTGTACTTTTTTTACAATAATAAAATGTGTGCTCTCGAAAAAGTTTTAATTATTCGCTGCAACAACCAGTTATTCCTCTAAAGAATTAACAGCATGTGATTTCTAGAAATGTGTGATTATCATTAATATAAAAACATTTTAACTGTTCTAGATTTTAGAATGACCTAGAAATTTCTTAAATGATCTAGATTGTATGCCAATTTTCTGATCAATATAAAATGTTCTAGAAATTCCTCCAATAATCTAGAAAACTCCAAAAGTAGGTAATGGAACTTATTACGCATTTTCGTCATTTTTTAAGTTAAAAACATGAACATTTATTTATTAGGTCCAGATTAGAAACAAAATTTGGAAGTATTAAGTTTTTTTTGGAATTTCATCCCTTAAAGTTTTGAAGTTAAGAGGTCTTTTTAAAGTGAAACTTTTATTACATCGTCTCAAACTTTTTGGTATGTGTGTCGCATGTCGCGTGACGGTCGGTTCTTAACTTATCGGTTCTAGGTAACGAAAGTACTTAGGATGACCTAGCTTTCAACATATCTGATTGAGTACGGGTGCTACTACATGATACATTCTGAAGGTCTGATGATGACCAGGTATGTACTTATCGGTTCTCAGTAACGGAAGTACTTAGGATGACCTAGCTTTCAACATTTATCTGATTGAGTACGGGTGCTACTACATGATACATTCTGAAGGTCTGATGATGACCAGGTATATACTTATCGGTTCTCAGTAACGGAAGTACTTAGGATGACCTAGCTTTCAACATTTATCTGATTGAGTACGGGTGCTACTACATGATACATTCTGAAGGTCTGATGATGACCAGGTATGTACTTATCGGTTCTCAGTCACGGAAGTACTTAGGATGACCTAGCTTTCAACATTTATCTGATTGAGTACGGGTGCTACTACATGATACATTCTGAAGGTCTGATGATGACCAGGTACCATACTTATCGGTTCTCAGTAACGAAAGTACTTAGGATGACCTAGCTTTCAACATTTATCTGATTGAGTACGGGTGCCACTACATGATACATTCTGAAGGTCTGATGATGACCAGATATATACTTATCGGTTCTCAGTAACGGAAGTACTTAGGATGACCTAGCTTTCAACATTTATCTGATTGAGTACGGGTGCTACTACATGATACATTCTGAAGGTCTGATGATGACCAGGTATATACTTATCGGTTCTCAGTAACGGAAGTACTTAGGATGACCTAGCTTTCAACATTTATCTGATTGAGTACGGGTGCTACTACATGATACATTCTGAAGGTCTGATGATGACCAGGTATGTACTTATCGGTTCTCAGTCACGGAAGTACTTAGGATGACCTAGCTTTCAACATTTATCTGATTGAGTACGGGTGCTACTACATGATACATTCTGAAGGTCTGATGATGACCAGGTACCATACTTATCGGTTCTCAGTAACGAAAGTACTTAGGATGACCTAGCTTTCAACATTTATCTGATTGAGTACGGGTGCCACTACATGATACATTCTGAATGTCTGATGATGACCAGGTATATATTTATCGGTTCTCAGTATCGGAAATACTTAGGATGACCTAGCTTTCAACATTTATCTGATTGAGTACGGGTGCTACTACATGATACATTCTGAAGGTCTGATGATGACCAGGTATATACTTATGTTGCTATTTCTTGCTTTTGATAAACAACGACACAGTTAATCAGTCCGAAAAACTGATCAACGAGGATGATGCCATTTTAATACCCTAAATCGAATATTTATCCAAAAATTTTTAGTTAAATGTCTACAATACGAAAAAAAGTTTCACTTATACCGTGGTTTCATAAAACCACACAATCTTTTTTTTGTGTTAGCTAAAAAATTATAGTAATTTATAGCTTTTACAAAAAAAAGAAACGTATACTTATGTACGCGGAGGAGGGAGGGGAGACTGAGGGGAGGGGTAGCGTGAGGGGTAGGGGGAGGGGAGTGGAGAGGAGGGGGAGGGTGAAGGTGAAGGGGAGGGGAGGGGAGGAGCGGAGGGAAGGGGTAGCGTGAGGAGGGAGGGCTAATGGAGGGGAGGGGGAGGGCTAACGGAGGGGTGGGAGGGGGAGAGGAGTGGAAGGGATGGGGGAGGGGAGGGCTAATGGAGGAGAGGGGAAGGGAAGGGGAGGGGGAGGGAGAGGGACCGCGAGCGGGAGAGGGGGAAGGCACTTTAATAACGTGCTAGAGCACCAACAAAATTTTGTTTTAGTTTGTTTGTCTGTCTATCTGTTTCTCTGATATCGGCATCACATGAAAACCTTTAAACTGATTTCGACGGAAATTAGTTAAGTTGTTCCTTATACTTTGGGTCATATTTTAGAAACCTTTCTTCCCGAAAAAAATAGAAGTTTTCCCCGGAAAGAAGATGAAACTTTGTATGGAAAATTATTAATTATTATTTAATTAATATTTCCTTTAAGTTTGCAGAAAACGTTCCTCCTTTCTATTTTTCGAGTTTTTTGAAATTTTTCATGAAAAAGAAAAAACAAATTATATAATATTAATGTTGTATTTTTTTCAAAACCCGCTCCCGCCCGGAGGAATGATTTGTTATTGTATCGTAGGTTTCAGTATATAAATTCCTAAATATAAGTAGTTCAATATAAATTAACCTGTTTTTAAATTTTCTTCTGTAAGGGGTACAAATATGATTAGCTTAATTTCCGCGTGCGAAGCTGCGGGCAACACAGCTAGTAATCCAATATTTACCCGGCGTCTCCCTCTTGACGTCCGTATCATTTGGGGTTCTGTTTGAGCTGCGCGACTCTGAGCTGAACCGCACCGATCTGAAACAGGACATCCTTAAAATTATCATCAGGAGATAACTTTCTTATTATATGTTTTACTTTTTGATGATTGTGTAGTCTATCCTATCCTATTTTTACCGAGCGAATAGGACTAGCTCGGGGAAGAGACTTATATGATAGCTAAATGTTTATATCACAGACAGTTTATATTCTCTCTTCATAATGTCTAATCGGATTTATGTCTAGTTCAATAGCGTCATCATACTACGTTCTAATAATTAAAAAACGGAAACCAAAAATACTTAAAATGTGACCTCAGGATAAGTTTCATATACGGGACCTGATCCACTTTGGTTTACGCGAAACTGAAACGCAAAACTGCTTCAGTCCAACCATTAGTGGAAAACCTCGACCTATTCAATCAGTGTCGGTCAGTTGGAGTCGGTCTTGAAGTGCATAGAGCATCCTATAATATCATCGTATCACGTTTCATGCAGGAAGACGCAATCAACGCTGAACTTGACCAGTCTTGATACCCTCGGCCATGCCAATAGGGAAATATCTTCTGAATTGCAAATTCAAGTTAAAGTGCAAGTTACTTGTTACTAGATAGAAGCTTTGCATGGTTTCTACGTCAAACTTAATTGAACCCCTTAATCGTTAGAGGTTAATTAATTTTGTAAGTAAAACGCACTTTCCTGCCGCATTTACAGAACCTCCGTGAATATGCGAGAGATTTATCGAAAAGCGCTTTCGGGCTCGTCTCTCGGAACTCTATCGTCCCCCATAATTAATCTTTCGCCGGCTAATCGGCTTAAGCCCAACCAGACTCATCACACTCAAATTAAACTTCAAACCCCACGTACCTAAATCAATATGCCAAGGCTATCTGAAGGAAGATCTACCGGTTCAATCCAAACAAATTTGATATAACTTATGACTCTTGTGAGATTCACAAATATTTCAGGTTTTACAAAGTGTCAAGTATGCCCGGACAAGGACAGACTATTATTATATGTACTAGTATTTCGTTTACCTGTGGAATGTGACAGGGCAGTGAGAATCCTTATCGGGCTCGGCGAACGCCCGCGCCGCTAACGACTGACAAGACATCACCGAGCCGTGAGGGGAGCCCTGGAAAGACAAACAAACATACAATTAACAATGGGAACAACGGAAACAATAGAGGTCCTGATCATGGAAACGTATAATTTTCTTTAATGAATATCTTGTGGTTGGTAGAACGTTATGTATGGTTCAACTGCGTAAGGTATCTTATGGCGTATGGTCTGATCTGATGCATCGTATCACCGATGCTCAAGGTGTCAATGGTTTCGTTAATCTTAATTTTTAGCATTAATTTTGATAACAATATCTTTCGTTTGGATGACCCAACATACTTTCTACGAAATTGTGCATTTAGATTGTTTAGCTACTAATCATTGATCAGCAATAAGACGGAAGAGTTGTCTCCCACAAGCGTCCTAAAACATAATTTCTTCATTTTAGAGTCTGTACCTAAGCGAAATCATGGATAAAAACTAAACCACCACAAAAATATCAATTCATTAAAACTTGTAGGTTATCGTCCAAGATAGTTTTCAAGTGCAAGTTGACTTAATGATCTGTTTCGACCGTTATCTCAAGTGCCTCTTGGCAGTAATGTTCTGTTTTATCTATTGAAGTCCACTTTTATGACGTTTATGGCTCTTGTGGTGTAAAAACTCTTGTTGACCTGGGGCAAGGGTCACTACACAGAGACGACCTGGTGAAAGTTCTCTACTCTAAGAACTCTAAGGATACACGCGTACTCCACTAAGTGTGAGTGTCATTTGAACGTGAGATGTGAAAAAGTAAATAATTGAATGTGTATGGCTCATATCCAACTCGACAGATTTTCAACTCGTCCGATTTGCAACTCGACATACTGTCATGAAGAATACTGTCATCGACATATTGTCATACGGAGAAGAATAGTCATAAAAAAACAGTTTAAAAATTTACCAGGCTTTGGAGGAATTTCCCATTTTCTATCTATCGTCCTTCCAGACGATCAGTCCTAACAAGGACAGATGTCTCTCTCTATATTTTATTTTATTTTATACTAAGATTATCTCTCAAAGATAAAGATGTTATGTTGACACACTAGACTGAGATAGGATTGGATAAAAGTTATCTTCATGATTTATGCAGCAGGCCAATATCAAAATCAAATGATTATGACCAACATCTGTACTTTGTAAGCAATGATTTTGGATTGCAATAACTTAAGACGTATGTATATAGGTCACCAGCTCTATATGTTGGCTACATAGGTACATTACACAACAATTAGTAATATGTATATTTGTGCGTATGAATAGGTATATAAATCTTCATTATTTTCGCACGCGACGAGCCACCATAAACGTCGTAATAGTACAATGGAGGATCAATTAATATTACGGACGAGTCGCTCCCAAGGTGAATCGAGCGCTCAATCGAATGAATTCTTTCAATTCTTAAGTTATAGGGTAGAAGTAGGATAGTAGCATGCTTGTTGGCCGGCAACGAGTCCGTGACTACTTGCCCATGGATTTCGACTGATACTGATGATGATACGCCTAAAATCATACACTTCCATTGGATTTGCCGTACTCGGTTAAAAAAATACTGAAATAGTCTGCGCTGTTGAGTGGTCACGGTCACTATACAGATACACACATAAACTCAAACCACAGTTTTTTTGAAGTTTGTTACAGTATTAGTTTTGCATTTGCTACTAAAATAACACTTGTTACAAAGCTGTGCTTGTTTTTATTTTTCAAAGAAAGAAGGATTAAGTACTGCAGTAATCTCCTCGTGTGGAGACGAGGTGTGGGTAAACAGATTATGTACATTTGTCAGTATTTACGTAGTAACTTCTATACATATCAACTGGTTATTGATTCCTAACATTATTCCAATAGCTTCATCTATAGCAAGCTACACCTGGCGTATAATTATTCTAATCGTATATACCAGATCAGTTTTACATATTGTTACGTAATACATGACATGAGGAGAATCATAAGATGACAACAGCAAAAAAAAAAGCAAAGCAACAACCCATAATTATCCCACTGCTGGGCTCGGGGTCTCCTCTCACAATGTGAGGGGTACAGGCCATAGTCTACCACGCTGGCCAAGTGCGGATTGGTAGACTGCACACACCTTTGAGAACAGTACCCGGATGACCGAGCTTAGCTCGGTTTAGTGTTGCTTGACAACGCCATTTATTGAAGTAGCTTTAGTATTGCTACTTGCCAATAGATGTCAGGAAGAGTATATTGTAGAAGTTTATCATTGCCTAAAAATACCGATAAAACGACATTTTCTAAAAATGAATCCTAGCTAGATCGATTTATCGCCCCCGAAACCCCCTATATACTAAATTTCATGAAAATCGTTGGAGCCGATTCCGAGATTCCAATTATATATATATATATACAAGAATTGCTCGTTTAAAGGTATTAGATTATGGAGGACTCTCCGGTGTGCAGGTTTCCTCACGATGTTTTCCTTCACCGAAGCAAGTGATAATTAACTTGTAATACGCACATAATATTTGAAAATTAGAGGTGCGTGCCAGGATTTGAACCCGGGCCCCCGCGTTCGGGAGACCAACGTTCTAACCACTAGGCTATCACTGCTTGATGACAACAGACAATGATGGAATTATTAAAAAAATAAAAATAAAGGGGTTTACAAGGAAGCCTGATGAAAACAGCGTTTAACACACTCGCTACGCTAGGCGCTAACTTTACTCCCGTCTTCGATCACTAATAACAGAACTAAATATCGTACAATTAGCGACCATTATTTGGTTTGCTGCACTTTTTGCGTTTGGCTTCTGTAATATTCCGGGTTTAGGGTTTATTTCGGGATATAATTAGAAAAGCGTATTTAACTTTTCAGCTTTAATAATAGAATGACAATCTGGTTGACATGTTGCAAATACATTTCCTTCTTCCTTCTATATGGCCATATACTACAGCTTCAACCCATTAATGGCCCACTACTGATCTGTAAACACGGATCTCTCCCCTTAAGGAGGCCTAGAGCATTCTCCACCACGCTGCTCCAGTGCGGATTGGTGAAGGGGTTTACAATAATAAAAAATCTAGTAACATCTAACAAACAGTTAATTTAATCTTAATTTTTAGATGTTTACCGCAAACGTAATGTTTATATTTGACAGTCGCTACCAGGTATAGAGACTATCTATCTATGTATGTGATTAAGCCTATGATTACGATAGCAACATAATATGTACTAGTAGCAGAAGAGGCGTAACTTCGTCATTATAATACTACGATGATGTAATCTTCTGCCGACCGGACCCGCTAATTCTGAAAGGGTATTTCGTCAACGGTTGGTATCCGCGCACTAAGCGAAATACCGAGCATTGCTCTCTTCAAAGCATTTCGTTAACGTCGAGCTTTTGAACAAGACATATTTTTAACATTTCTTATTGATGCAAGTAGGACACGGGAATTCATTACACCTTGGTCTGGAATCAGCCATTTCAAAATGATAATTCATAAAGCACTTATATTCTTAATGCTGTAGAATGTCTCATGTAATTAAAGGAATATCCACAACTTCGACAACTTTCAATAAAAAAACAATGTTCCTTAGCAGCATTGCAGCGATGTTACCCTAGTCCTACATAGGTACCTTATTATCAACAATCTAAATAAATGCTCCAAGTCTCCAATAGCAAATCAACACCTATAGGTCATAATAATATCATGCAGTAGGTTGGTACGAAGAGTTTCTTCTATTACTATAATAAAACTCAAAGTGTCTGTTTGTCTGTCCGGGCATCACATTAAAACCCTTGAATGGATTTCGATGAAAACTGGTAAAGTTGTTACTGACCCTGACTCTGGGTCATATTTTAGACAATTTTTCAACCCGGAAAATTAAAAGATTTCCGGGAAAACAGGATAAAAGTTTGAATAAGTTAAAACATAATTTCTGTATGCAAAGCTGTGGGCAACAGCTAGTTACAACTAAGCCCTTTACGGTTTTAAATGTTGCGCATCTAATGCTCATAAAAAGTAGTTAACCCACTTTGACATTTACAACTGGCTATAAATTTATAAATTTTATATTGTCGGAACATAAGCCTAGTTTCATTTCGTAACTGGGATTTGGGCATGGAGACAACAAATAATAAAAAAGAGAGCTGCTAAAAAATCTCATGTTAGAAAGCAGTGAAGAATTTGGATGGATTTCACTAATTTGCAGATTGAGCAACGTGTTGGAGTATGCCCTAGGCCTCCTCAAGAAATACCTGTGCTCAATAATGAAACATTAATGGGTTGTAGCTATTTCAGAATGGTATAAAATTTATACTATAAATGCACAGCTGTGGGGTTTAAAGGCTTTATACATAATTAAGAACATTTTCAATAACACTAAATTAGACATGCATTTCCCACAATGTTTTCTTTCACCAAATCAAGTGATAAACTAATTTCTAATACAATTACATGTAACATTCTAATAACTCTTCTACCAACCTGCGCTTGTCTAGGAGAAAGCAAATCATGAAAATGGAAAAATAAAGCACCCTCTGTAACATTTCAGCAAGGAGATAAACTCTATCTGACTCTCATAAATATCTGAACATAAGTGTCTTACTAATTAATATCATAACATAAAACTGAGCAAGTGTGTGTCAAGCCACGCGCAATGTAGGGTTCCAAAGTAGTCAGTTTATCGACTATTACAAAAAAATACAAAAATCTTTATTTGTCTATTACCATTACATATCAATATTCAAACAGTGGTTGAGACCACTTATTAAACATATAAAATGATATGTTTGTGGCAAGTGGCCCTGCTCTTCTTTATACATTGTTCTTATAATAGATGCAAGTGTGTGTGTGTGTGTGTGTATGAGTGTGGGACTATTACTCAGTTTTCCTTGTAAATTCATCATATAACCTATTTCTGCAGGAAACAAGATATAGTTTCACAGAAATAGTTACAAAATGGTTAACATCCATGTTACCCTCACAGTTGAACGACATAAACATTCTACCAATAAGATAAATCCAGTGTTCTTAGCAATACCTTAAATATCTTGTATTTAGACTATTATATTACAATTACAACCATTCAGAAATCGTTGCAAGCAAAATCAATTCACAAAACTGACATCAAGTGATAAGTCACAAGACAAAACACAAAAACCAATATCAATTCAATCATGCAGTTAAATGTACTCTTCTTCATTTCAATTACGGGCATAAAGTCATCACAATCAATAATGGGCTGGTTTCACCTAAGATTAAGGAGATAGTTGGCTGACTTCAACCAAATTTGTATGTTATTGTTGGTGTTATTGGTGATTTCTTAAAACATGTTTATTTAGTAACTTCTTTGAGAAGACTTCTTTAAGAAGAAGCAAATTAAACAAAGACCTAGCTAGAATGCGATGTGGTTAGTGTTCAGTGTCAACGTTGGCCATCACAGAACCAAAAGCGATGCCAGCCAAGAAAGAAGAGATAATAAATTTAGTAAGAAGGAAGTTCATTTATCGGTCATTAGGTTGGACCTTGCAGGCGGCACTCTGCCACACATAATAATATATTTCTAAAGAAATTCTATAGGTGACTACAGAGAATTATTCATGATTCTGAATCCCGTTTCTTCAATAAAACATGAAAAAGAGCACATATCACATACAATACCAGACTGTTACCTGTTAATTATTACATGGGTATGCAATGATACAAGAACTGTTGCATGCTCTACATACATGTATGTTTATGTATGAACATAATAACATGGAATAGGCTGTGAGTATGGCGTGTGGCTAACAGTTACTTGATATGATAGAGATATGATAAAGATGTTGTTGATTTGATAATTGTCATAAAACTATGAGATTAGATCTGAGCCTTGAGAAAAAATTAAATAGCTGACTAATATAAAATTGAAATAGTAACACAGATACTGCAATGTTTATTAATGGTATTATTTAAAGCATCAAAGGATGCTAAATTCCAGAATCTATTTGAGTTGACTTCATAGACTGACTGAGTTTTTAGTACAAAGCATTACTTTTCTTAAAAAAAATGGGTAACAATCTGGCATAGACAACAACATAGTTTTTAGTAAATACTCACATTGAAAATTAAGAAACAAAAATTAAATAAAAGAAACAAACAACATACAGACAACATATAGTGACAGCTATGGACAGCCGCTCACATTGTGACCGCAGAGCACCCAGCCATCTGAGCATACACCAAAAACCCTCCTCATTTTCCGATCACACGACTAAAATATAACAATTTCACCTTTGAAAATGCCATTTAGTACTCCGATGATCAATAGAAACCACTCGCGAATGTTACGATTCGAAAATAGAACACATTTTTCGCGCTCCGGATGTTTTTTTTATTTCACACTGTTATTTCAAGGCAAAGTTAATCCGACTACGATTTATTTCCGATTATGAATTAGGTTCACTATGAAATGATTTATAAAAATACTTGTATTAGACTACATTGGCACTGTGTGAGGTAATGTAAGTTTTTGCTATCACCGACTACGATTGCACAGATGTTGAAAACTCGCAAAAAGAAAACAAAACACCGTTGCGACCAGCGGAGAAGTAAAAACGTCCTGCATGCATTCGTATTTCGACACCGAAAACAATATTTACTGAGGAACTGGGCTAAACAAAAATAGCTGGCATTCACCGCTGGAGGGATACGACCATTTTGTACGAGTTTGCGTGTTTATGTTCGTGTTTAACCGCAATTTAGGTCTACGTTTTATTATATGATGAGTAAATCAAGAGGAAAAAAGCTCTTTAGAAAAAAATTAACGCGAATCGTAACTCGAGGAGAGTAATTCGATTTGACAGGCGCACCCCGCCCGCCCGCCTGTCTGTCCCCGCGCGTCTCAATCGCCTGCGGCGGCCTGCTGTCGGTCGATTACGGTGTTGTCAGCGCAGTATCTTTATTCGCACCCAAAGTGCGGGGGAAAAGCTGCTGATGAGAGATTTGTGGGCTACATGACCTTTAGGTTTTAAATAAAGTAAGGTGAAACATTCTCATTACAAAATAGTCTGTTGGGAACGATGAATATTTTAATAATTCACTGTCATGTGACGGTGTTGCCAAAAATTATATCAACAATGTTTTTTTTTTAAATATTTATAATCAACTAATCAACTCAATAAAGTTAAAATTTTTCATTTTGGATAATTTATTGCACATATGGGTAATGTTGTTCCTTAGGAACGGATATAGGCCTACTGAAATAACATCTTTCTTTCATTTACAAACAAAAAACAAAAAAATACCGTAATTCCGGTATGGAACAAAGGAGTGAAATTAGAATATTATAATTATAATACCAAATTATTCCAGATTTGTTCTGTATCTATAGATAATGATACGATTAATACTGTTATCTTAAAAAGTAAAATCACATATTTTAATAACACTAATAGTAATTGCATTTAACGAATTAAACTACTTGCCGAACGTTGCAAAAATATAATTGCAACAGTAAATAATGAATTCAGACTGTACAAAGTACAATTCCGTCGCATTCAGTTCAATGATTCAATGAAATTTACCCTCTCTCAAGGGTCCGCGCTTCCATCGAAGGAAACTAAACTGGTTTTATAATCGACGCGCTTCCTGTCTGCTTCCCGTTCATAACGAGACCAATAAATCGTATTGAAATATGTATGATTAAATACCTGACTCAATAATGATAGTATATATGTATCTTGTCCATTATTTCGTACAATTCGTGATTGAAATACAATGGAATTTTTTTGTTGATGTATATTTTATAAACACAACACAACAACTTAATTATGATTATACTATATGTATAATCGTTGAAAATATCGTCATGTCGAGATTAAAATTATGTATGAGAGAAAGAGCTCGACAAAATGTTCTGACAAACGCTGTCAACGCAAAACCTGTTCGACAGGTAATTTAAATATAGTAATTAACACTTCCGGCTGTCTTTGAGCGGTTTATAAACTCTTGTAAGTCATTGATAATTTAATTAAAAGGCCTCAGTGGTATTATAACAGTTTTTTAGGCAACATAGCTTTTGCTGAAGTAAATAATACTTCAATACATACACTATTAACCACATAATTAAGTATAGACTTATTGACTTATTAGGAGTCTAACGCCCCAACTCAGAGACACTAACGGTTACTTAAATCGCTCCTTAGTACAGAATTTGTATGGTGATTCTTTACCAAGGGGCAATTAAAGTAACCGTTAGTGACTCTGAGTTGGGGCGTATATCTATTGATTAAATATATTTTGCACCATATTTTAATAAAATGTAAATAATCGATTAAAACAGCTATCAAAACGCTAAGAATCGAGAAAGTCTTCCTATACGAGAACTTAATATCTTTATAGACTTATTAGATAACTAACTAGTTTATAAGATCGTCATAGATAAATTGGTAGTGTTTTTAAGATAAAATCTCCCAATACTCTCGACCCAAATACTCTTAGCGCATACAGTAAAAGCTGTTGAGTATAATCAATAGTTTTTTTTATTTAAACTTATAAGTAACCTGTAAGATTTACATTTAGTCTGTACTATTATGTAATCTGAGATTTCGTGTTAAAATAATCTACGTCAACCGAATAGAACTGGTGACAGTCAATGACTGATGCCCGGTTTCTGAGGTCTTTTTATCGAGAGTTTATCTATTCAAAAACGCTAATGGGTCGATAAGTTCCGAAAAAGCGTTTCTGAGCACTGCGATAATAGATAAACTCCGTTTAAACTAAGATTAACTTATCTAACCATACATGGCAGTTTATCGGTACCATAACTTTATTTGACGTTTCATTTTAACATTTCGTGGACAGAATATGACAAATTACAAGTGAGGAGGGTCTTTTCAAAACGGGATATGTCCAAAATATGATTTTTTTAAACTGAGTATGAGGTCTTCTTACCTATGCTAAAATACATCATTTTACACTTCAAATGAATGTAAAACATGATATGCTACTTAGAAAATTGGACTTAAAAAAGCGTGTTCAAACCAAACAAAACAGGATATTTTCTCCAAAAAAATCGCCATAGTTCACAATCTATTGATTTCATAACAAAAGAGGATATTTTACAAGGGTATCGGTTACTTATCAGGTTGATCTCTTCAAAAGGGGACATTTTCTTACACAGAATATTCGTATCAACGATGCGTTTATTTTTTCATAGTTTTAAGCATATTTTGGAATCAGTAACCTTGTAAAATGGATCGCAATACATGGAATGAGGATTGAGGCCTATAGGTTTCTGAGTTCATATTTTTTCCCTTCGTCAGTTGTCAATGTAATGTCATGTCAAATCGAAAAAAATATCTAATTTGGGCGGGTTTCAGCAATAAGTAAAATTATTAAAATAGGAAATCCATTATTTTAATAATTAAAATGAATGATAAAACAGTAAGAGAGCTAAATAGTGGTGGAAGAAAAAAAAGAATTGCAAAAAAACCTCGTAAAGTGAAATCGTAAATAAATAAACAAGTTACCTAGTCATTTTTATTTTGTACACACATTCTTTCACCAATTAATGGGTTACAATAGGTGAAGTGAGGATTTAAGTCATGATGACTAATTTTATTATTGTCAAGCAATATTATTTAATTTAATAAAAACAATAAAAGTAACCTGTTTTTTACTATACTCCTAAATTCAAAAGGGGATAAATGTATAATCTGTACTTTGCAAAACGGGATATTTCCATGAAAGATGCAACAAAAGGGGATATTTCGATTTTGTCCTAACAAAAGGGGATATTTTAATTTTTCATGTCCTTATTATCAATAAACCAGAAGGAATTTAAATTAAAAAAAGGTATAATTCTTAGCATTTTAATAAGCAGTTCTTATATAGTAACATTTATTTTCTGTGCACTAAAAGGTTTTCCTACAATCAGTTTTCTCTATTTTCTGAAAAATAAGTTAACATGCACATATCCCGTTTTGAAAAGACCCTCCTCAAGTTACAACAATTTTGAGGTCATTTGTGTGTGCCGTAGGTTATGGATAGCCTCAAGGACCTCAGATTATTGAAAATACAAATACAATTATTTGCAAGAAATCAACAATTTTTTCTAGATTGACAATGAATGACAGAGGTGTTATTATCAAATACTATGTTACCATAGTAACCAATGGTAACCAATGGTAACCAAAATAAACGTTAAATTGACGTTTTTAAATTATATTGTTGATATTTGACTATGATGAACAGACGCTAATAAATACCAAATTACAATATTTTTTACATATTTACTACCAAAAAACAAATACAATTAGTCAAAACGACAAAATAAAATGATAATATCTATTTGAAACTTATCTTTTTATTATCTTTTGAAGAGAGCCATCTAGTGGCAGTTTTAGATACTCGTTATTGGATTCATAGTTATTGAAAGGCTCCTCGCGTGCTCAGAAACCCAGTGACAGTTATCGAATATATAACTTAAGTTTAACTTTATTGATTCAATAGCTGTTGATCGTTTAACTGGAGACTTCAGAAACCGGCCATGAGTAGCGCTACTGGGTTTTTAAACAACGAAAATTCCCTTACAGTAAATTGACATCAGTAATTGTAGACAAAGTATTGGATCCCGTATAACTATACTTCAAGAAAATATAGAAAATGAGAGCTAAGAAGAAATTAAATATTTTTTCTTCATCAATATTAAAAATCAAGTTTAAGAGATTATTAAATTATATCTGATTTAAGTTCAAGTCAGGCAATCATCTAAATAAACAAATGCAAAAACGTTCAAAGCAAGCAAAAAAAAACAAGCAAGCAAAAGCAAGCAAAATATGACATATTAAATAATTCATTATACTAGAAACGGCCTTTATCAGATTACTACAATAACTTGTCCGACAAACGATACAATGGATACACCAGATCTTAAGAATAAAACAATTCGTTACCATATGGCACACAGTCCCATGACGTAATGCCATAGCATCAGGGGACGTGGGACGCCCGGAATGTTCCAGAGGCGAGAGGATTAATGCAAATATATTCGACACTGAACAGGAGGTCAAGATTACGATGTTAACGTACCCGCCTGTATATTTGTGAACATTTGCTTATAACCAGTTTTATCTGGTAGGAAAACGCTTCGAATTCGAACTTTGTTCAATTACTGCCAGAACCGTATTGAAAATCTATCGGTGTAGCGAATACCCCTGAGAAATGAGATCGCCTTAAAAGTAAGGTGGAATTCATACCTAAAAGATCCGATTTGGAAACCTGTTTAAGCAGAACGAAATTTGAAGCTGTCACAACCGTACACAACCTTTGTAGTCGGAGCAAACAATTAAGTTCTACATCGATTATCCGAAATACTGCTAAAGTACCACATACAACATCACATAAATAATATGGAGATCTCGGAGATGTGTAATGGTTGGTTAATTCTCAACCACGTCCCAAGGTATAGTAGTGTGAACTCTCAGGTTTCGAAGCCCACCAGGTGGACGAAGCTCGGTCAAGCGAAGCGTGAGAAACGATGCAGAGATTTATTCATGCAAGGAGAGATCTCGACATAGAATTATAATTCTGCTCCTCATTAGGATGCCTAGTGATGTTTAATGACAAAGGGTGATACAGATGCCTATATAATTAAGGAAAAATAAACATATAATTTTCTTGAACATAAGTTTTGTAAAATAATTACTTCTATAGCGTGACAGTAACGAATTACAGGGGGAATGGAAAACATGGATTTTCCATGTGAAAATTCATGATCGATAGAAAAACATAGGCGTCGTTGAGAATCCAAGCAGACTCGTTTTTATTATAGGGGTGGAAGTGACGCATGCATGTCTGCTTAGGGTTGTCAGCTGCATTTCCTAAATAAATATCTTAGGTCTACTAAAATGAAAAGTTCTTGTTTGTCAAACACATAATATTAGTGACAATTTCATGGATTATTGCTGGATAACAAGCATAATGAACGGCTTTTGTATAAACCATTTAAATAAGTCTTAAATATTACTCCAACTGCTAACATTGCATTTTTAAGTTGTACTGTTGAAAATAAATATTAAAAAAGTACAATGTTTTTTAAATTCTTGTTCTTTTCACTTGGGATACATTAATTTGATGTTAATAATTGTGGCCGAATGTTTTTCTCATCGAACGCCTATAACGTCCAAGCTTGTCTAAAGTTGGCTTGGCTATCAATAACGCATGTATTCACATTATTTTTTTCTTCTTCAGCCTTGTGATCAGGTTTTGTAGGTAAAGACAGCTTGACAAAAGTTTTATTATTATATTTTACTTAAATAATTCAAGTTAATACCTGTCGCCTTAAATGGCATTTTTTATTGTAAAATTAAATAAGTATTTTTTTATTATAATGAAACTTAACAACCCTATAGAGGTGCTACGTAGGGGAATATAATGAGTTCTTAAAAAAAACGGGTAAAAAAACTATCAGTGGATTGAAAATTGATTATTTGAAAAAGTGTACTTCACGTGTTACATTATTATACTCTAAATATTTATATTTTCGTCTTCATATTCTAGATAGAGTACCTACTTACTAGATATGTGGATCTATGTATAATGCGATTTGGGGTGGCCTATAACTTCAAAGAAATAAGCATTTTTTGGGAACGGTTGTACACATCTGGTTTAAGGCAATGAGACTGCCCAATCATTATTCACCCCTGGTACTCATTTTCAATTATTGTATTATTTATCCACTTATTTTGCTAACATATACCAATATTTTATAAATAAATAAATAAATATAAATATTTTTATTTAAGACGAAAAACTAGCTATTATAATAAGAAGCGTAATTGATAACTTATTACTACTATTATTATGTTATACAAAATTAATTACAATTTGTCTATTAACTTCAATTTCAAATAATAGGTTTCAATTAAGTTAAAATGAATGAATATTAATTTAGTAATTAATTTAGTATGTATGTTTGTTTTAGTTACTTCATAGAATACCCAGGTTTTCTATAAAACGAATGAATGATAGGAAAAATTACTAAAGTTTCCACCATCAGTTGTTGAACTATCAGCACTGGGCATTTCCCTTTGTGTTTAGGAATTATCGATTACCATACCACTTACACCAGTGCAAAGCGGTTAAACCTACTTAAAATAAAGTTTCCCCTAGCTCTCGTTACCGAAAGAAGTAGGTAAGGGCACACCCCTTACCTAAGATAAAAGTGATTTAATAAAAAAAATCTACATGCTAAAAAGTCAAGTTTTGAAACCAGTTTGCCCATACTAATAATATTAAAATTTCAAAACAGATTAAGCAAATATTTTGATATAATTAAGAAGAATAAGTTCTATTAAACGTCAACTGCTGCATTACTTCTCCTGCATTTGCAAGAAAATAATCGTCTCCAAAAAGTTTCTATTAGTTTGAAAATTATGTGCGTATACAAACTGACCAGCCGAAGTCCAAAAATTCGTCATTAACATGTTAAATAAGAAAAATGGCCAAAAAGGTTTTAAGGCCCAGGTAGGTAGACGTCAAAGGTCATTTGCCATATTCGAGTGCTTTTCTCGTCCTATCAGGCTGTTCTGATGTTTTGTTATTAGTGCCTATTTAATAAACGATACGTGAGGATTGTGAGGAAGTTACTTTCCTCTAACACAATGACAAAGCATTTCGGAACAGGATTAAAAGCAAAATTATTGTCTTGTGAAGTGAAAATTTTAGCTAATATTTTCTCATTTCTTTGACTAAATCATATTTTCACCATCACATGGGTATTAAATTCGCCCTTGTGGCCTTATATTTTAAAAATGTAATTCTGAAAAATCTAATAAACCGATTTTGCTTGATGTTGGAATACCTGGCAATTGAGCGATAGAGACAGGTCCAACTGTTCTACAAAGCACCTTATCACAACAATAACATCAATAAAGATATAACATGGTTGTAGTTTGTATATAAAGTCTACAACGTTATCGGCACTTGACAGGTCACTTAATTAATAGCTAGCTCCCTGACGAGACATGACGTAAGGCTGAGTCACAAGTTTATTCCTGACGAGTTCACGAACTATTGTATTTGACTAATTCTGGTTCACACGCATATTAATTGTAGCGTTCTATTAATCTACCTACTCATACTATACTCACCGAGTACATAATATCATAAAAAAATATTTAAATAAATAAATAATATCATAAAACCTCCTATAAATTTATATTAACAATATGACTTAGTATTCTCAAAAATGTTTACACGGAATCACAGTACTCTTTTAAAACAAGCTTACTTTAAAACATCAATGAACCGCAAGTGTTTCTGAGAGTTTCGGGAAGAAATGTACATACAACGTGACGATTTTTTTTTGTAAATAAGGGAAAATTAAATATTGTTTAAATGTATGGCAACTCTAAAAAATTGCAACGAAACCATAGCAGGATGACAACTTTAAAATACACAGCAACCCTGCCTTTACGAATACCCTTCTCTGTTGGGCCGGTTGGGCGGCATGTGACACTAGCCGGATATGAACCCCCTTTTCATATAACCAGCCAACTATAGTCAGCGCCATAATAATAATATACTTAACCAATCTCGTAAGCTACTTGAGATACACAATAACCTATCAATTTTTTACGCTTCATTCTTGAAAATGCTATTTACGTTCGATTGCTTAGATTTTTTCTATAAATATCTGCAATTTAAATTGTATGGTTCGTGATTACTCCATAAATTGCGTATCGTTTAGCGCAAAAAATGAAAAGGTAGCCAGATCGTACGGTAGTTAGATTAGATCAGTGGCAAAAAATCGAGTTTCTACACTTGACCACATAAAGATAACAGAGCAAAAATCAGAGGTACTTGAACAGTAACAGTACCATACACTATATGGTAACGGATTTAGGTACTTACCCAAACGGATTTAGGTAAGCATTCAAGAAAAAAATATACTATATTAAGTACTTACAGCGTTAAGAATATCGAATATAATCAACAATGAGGCTAGTTAGTTTTTACATTACATTGATAGGAACTGCAATGAAATAGATGTCATAATATGTCGTATCAGGAAGACTTCCTATATTTTGAGTGACATAGAAGGGGTACAAAAGAACCATCACAAACGACCCAAGGTAAACCCCTAATCTATCACGTCTGTACCATCAAAGTCAAAGTCAAAATATTCTATTCATATAGGTATCACTGATACACTTATGCACGTCATCTTTTGCATAAGTGTATGCACGTCATCATCAAACCTAGAACCTGGGTAGTCCCGATCAGCCAACCGTCTCATAGGTTACGATGACGCAAAACCGATAGTCAAACGATTTACAAACAGCTACCAGTGTTCCGTGTTAGACAATAGCAGCTGATGTAACTGTCACCAGGCATGGTCATTGGGGGCTGGAGTCATAACAATAGCAAGCCAACAATACACCACCGAGGACAGGCTTTGTTGATCGAACGATTTTCAATTACTATTACATTATTGATTGATCGATTTCATCGACAGCTGAATTCGCAACTATGTTTACGTAGTACTTCATGTTCATAAACGCGAAATAATTGGTGATCACATTGAAGTATAATGTCATAGAACAGACATCTCGAACAAAATGTGTGTCCCGCCCGGGAGATTCGATTTTCAAAATTGAGCCCCCGTTCTCCTTTCAAAATCGAACGAATCCATTGAAGATTGAAGCCACGTGGCGCCAATGCATTGGGACATACATGGTGTTCGCGGTGTCGGTTCTATACGCTAGTAATAATACTTCAATGGGTGATCGCGATTTGTTTTCTATGCGCGATATTATATTTTCAGATCCGACTTCCGTCCCTTTCATTCATAGTAAAAACGTCAAACGAGCAAACAGGTCACGTGAAGATACATGGTCACCAGGTCCCCACGTGCATGAGCATACGGAGGAACCCTGCGCCAAACCTTCATTTGTTCTTTAGAATGATGTACTGGATGTACCACGAGTAAGGAGATTGACTTGCACTCCAGATGGATAATAATAACACTTCACACTCATAGCCCCCCACACTAGGATTCCCTGTGTCGTGGGTGCCATGGACAACACACAAGACAAGGACATTCACACCCAGACCGAGAACAGAAATTCAAACTCATCATTCAAATTTCCGCCTCGCTGGGAATCGAACCCAGGACCCTTGGCGCGGCGATCCGGCATGGTAACCATTGCGCCACACGGGTCGTCAAAATGGAGTGGAGGATGGAGTGTTTAAGCTCCAAAAACTCCCAACAACCTTCTTTACAAACCTTCAATCCAGACCAAAAGCTTCAGTACAATTATCAGGAAGCATACTTCATGAAGCCTTATTTACCTGAAACAAAAAAAAACATTGATTACAGCAAAGACCAAGGCGTTGGAACAGACTAAGAACTTTTAAGTCAGGTTGGCGTTGGACACTACTGAAGGACTGTCTACTTGCATACTTGTAATTTAAACACTGTTGGCTCTCTCATTTCTATCTTAGAGACATCACGTTTGTTGAGCTGGTGACCGGTAATACACATTTGATCCTATGTGATCCTATTTGATCCTTAGTAAATAAACGCATATAAGCCCGCAATAGCGCTTCATATATCGCGACTCGCGGGTGGCATTATAAATAAGACATTACTGCATTACAAGCACCCGCTACCCGACAGAAGAATTTATCTGTCACATAAATATTGTCCCCACCGGGTATCTATCCCAGTAGTCCAGACAAGGTTACTAAACAACTGGGCAATGACCGTCAATGACGTCGACAACACTTTCGTCAATATCAATAATGCTATTCCTACAACTTGTTAATTTGTTATCATACATAAATCGTACTTCGCGCTAATATCGAAAGCTATTTATATTACGTTACCGTTCCATTAGACAAGGCGATGACTTTTAACATTTTGTGCGTGCATTACCGACCATACCGACTTAGTTAATCAATCAGGGAGTCCTCACATTCATACGTTGCATTTAACTAGTATAACCTCATATACCAGGTCGGTAAATCGATTCAGTCTATTCTTTATTTTCTTTAAGAGTTTCGAATCAATTAGCCTGAAGCTTAAAGTTGTTAAGCTTTTCGTTGAATAATGATATACATTAAACGTATCCCAGTTAAAGTTTTCGAAAATAATAATTTATATCTTGACACTGATGATTGAACCCGTCAAATAGTTTTATTTCCACAATGAATGCAGCTTAAGACAACAGCAAAAAATCATCTATTTTGATAATAATCATATCGATATGGTACAAAAAATACTAGTCATAATATGATGTTGTGAAATTATTGCGAATAGTATGATGAATAGTAGTGAAATTGTACCTTTTTGTAACCCTACAAAAACTGTAACGGAGGAGCATATTGCTTTCCTTGCGTTCCTTCACTTGTGCATTTACCAGAGTGCTCTATACAAACATGAAGAGTACATAGTATCATGCCCAGGGTTGACTAGTAGACAACGCCATTAGGTATTTAAACTTAATAACCTGTTCTTTTTTTGTTTTTATTTTTCATAAATATGTCATAATGTAATAAAAATGCCGGAAACCGTACCACCGCGGACAAATGTACAGATTCTCTCGCATTAGTTACTTGTTTGTTATGCAACTAACGATTAGTTCAATACTTCGCGCGACGCGACCGTATTACGTCGGATCCATACCACTTCCGGCCATGAGTCATAGTACTCATGGTTAATAGCCAACTTGAAGCTTCGGATCCTCATCAATGTATGATGATGATAATTATAGATGTCAACTTCTCCCTCATCGTCACATCATTCTTTCTTCCGTTCCGTTCCGCGGTTTGGAAGATACGAGGTAATAAAGAATTGTATGGTGATGAGATGTGCTGAGGAGTTTCTTTAGCCTTTCCTCTCCTCCATGACAAAGCACCTTCCGAAAAGCCAAACAATGACGTGCATAAGTGTATCAATGATACCTATTTTGACTTTGACTATGTATGTATGAATTATAAAGATTGTATCCATACATACAATCATACATACAAGATACACGCGAAAAACAACCCTTCGGGTAAAGCTAAGCGCATCATTTTTCATTCACACCCACTTGTGATCAATTGGAGGCTTGGTGTTGATTGACGAACACACTTTCGATATCATTTTGTTACAAAGTTTGGATCGACGTAGAAAGTGTTTAATTCATAGATTTAGAACCAGTAGATTCTCCCATACATTTGACAGAGCGAGATGACCAGTTATAAAATCTATGTGAAAGACAGAGACAAAAATATATTTTTTTGTCTCCGTCACCGTGGCCGATTTTCATTGTTTACATCACAAGTGCAATTTGTGAGTTGTGACAAATATTGTAATGAAGAGTGAGTTGACTATTTATTTGGAGAGTTCAGTTTGTTTTTTAAGCAAAAAATCCTAGTAAGTTTAAGTAGGTGTATAAGTTTAAACGATGGTAGGTAGCAGTATTCTGGGCTGCTTGTTAAATTTTGTTAAATAACCTCAAACAAACGTAAATTCTCTGGGTCATGTGCGGCCACGCCGTGGCTGAATCTACAGGTACCATCATAGAGGAAATAATAGTACATACATATATAATATTAGTACTACATCTATGGTTTGTAGCTTCGGTTGTGTAATTCGTCAGTAATGAAGACTTCCTTCCTACAGACGACGATGTTCGGAGGCCGCGCGGCACGTTTGATTATTTTCGCTCAAAGACCGAAAACGCTCTTTGAGCGAAAAAAATAGCACAAGCACAACACAATCGTAAAATTCGTGATTGGTGACATAGTCCAAAAACACAGTCATATAGCGTTTCGTGGTAATGAAGAAAGGCAATGATTTTTCACAATTCTCACGAGATAGATCAAAGAAAGTATCCATATTTTTGCTTTCAAGTTGCCCTATTTTCCTAACGGAATTGCGTCAATTTTTCAAATCCACGCAAGCGTAGCCGCAAACAGTAAGAGTAATATTAGTTACATTACCCGCATGATATGCCTAAAATAAATGTTTGTATGGGAATGTCCGGTGAAACAGTGAACGCAGTGCCGTGAATCAGCAGAGCGGACTGACAGTCAGTCGGCAATAACGAGTGAGTCAAGAACCAACTTTCTCATTTTATAAGAGCAAGGTCTAAACTAATTGTAAGAGTATCCTGTTTACTTACTATCAGATCATAACAACACGATATATCTGTAACCTTACATGGATAACTTTTAGCTGATTGATAAATAATCAAATACACATATACGAACACTTTCGTTTGTATCGTAGAAATTTAGAAAACATATTATATTACACGTAAAAGTAGGTATAAATACAGCTTCCAATCAATCAAAACACGATACAATACATATGTAATACACAAGACATAATTGTCATATTTTCCCCACAACCAAGAACCAAAGTGACCAAAGGGAAGCTGGACTTTCCATTCGGTAAGTAATAACTCACTTGATCAGTAATTTGCCCAAAACACCTACTTATGTACCTATAACATAAAGGTCCCAAGTCACCAGATAGAAAGTAAAGGCTTTACCAATCAGAAATATCAGAATCCAACGGTCATTCTATGTATTTTTGTGTAGGTAAACATTTCTATTATGTTAATATCGAAAACAGGAAAATCAGATGTTTACTCAGATAAGTTAGGAGAGATTAGTCATAGTACAATCGTCATTGCCATGCGGCCATGTTGTCAATAGGAAATCCCATTAGGTCGGACACATGACTTCACATGAGTGGACGTGGGGTGAAACTGCGTAAAATCTTCGTTTACCTTTTTAAGTACCTAAGAACACTGATAAAGATGATGTAATGAATGTTACTTTTGAATTCAAATATTTTTTTTTTTATTTCCTTTGTCTAAGCTTGGTGTCACTAATAGCTACTGAAATATTTTTTCTATTGGAAACGCCTTTCAAATTAAATTACATCAAAATATTCAAATATTCAAAGACACTAAAATAGGAGGATACTCTTAGATTTGGCTGATAAGCCAAATCTCAGGATCTTATACAATACCTTACATCAACTTCTGACTTCCTGCAGACAGACACATCCAAAATCTAGTTATAGACATAAGTACAAATCATAACCCAAACTAAATATTAACGCTGTGAAAGCAGACGAGGCGACCGGTTTTGGCAATACAGTAACGATACTGGAACTAGTCGGACCAGATTGGATAACACCTGGCTCCAGGGGCCACAGAGTAGACAAGTGGCCACACAGTATAAAAACCTCGGAGCAAAACTACAGACGCATGTTGAACGGAGTTGATTACTAAATTGGATTTAGTAACGTAGCAAGAGAAGGGAATAGGCAAACCCTTCATTGGCACAGGAAAGAGCCAAATTGAGCCAATACGCATGTTTGCAAGTGAAATAACTTTTTGTCATTGCCTGCGCATCCCACAATGCAGCTTTTTATTTGTTGTGTATCTCATAAAGGAAAGTCAAAATTTTAACAATACAAGATAATTATCTGTACTAAGTAAGTGCCCGTTTCTGCTTTGATATTAAATAAAATTAAAAAAAATTCCTAATAGATAAGGAGAGTCATAAATTTTACAACTTTTCAACCATAATTATAGCCAACCAATATTATAACTAGTATTACCCTTGCAGAGTATTGTAATAAATATGTCTCCAACACTCCTCGAGGACTTAGTTGTCAACACGATCGTATTGTAAGTGCAGTAACATGAGAAGCAGTGCAGCAGTAGGCGGTAACCGATACCGTTGCAAGTTGCGAATGTTAATACGATTGGTGCAATTAACAGTGTGCACTGATCAGTGACGTCTCAGGACAGTTGCGCGCAGTAAGTCGGTAATACTGTTACAAGTAAAACTTAGCTTGAAAACGTTTTAAGCCAATAGTCGATAATAAGCTTTCTTCCTTTTTTTCTCTCTTTCTTGGCCGGCATCAGTGATGGCTTTGGTGTAGCTGGTGCCCATGGGCGGCGATAGCCACTTACCATCAGGTGGATCGTTAGTTCATTTGTCGGCTATTTCCACAAATAAAAACGCCTTATCCTTATATCAGCAACGAAGTAAAGAAGGATCAGCTTGTCAGTATATAATGCCCAAATTTAAAATTAGGTTTTAAAATCGAAATATAGGTCGTCATTATACAAGCTGACAGTACTTATACCAATGTAAATAATTCCAAAGTACCTACTTAATGAATTAGTTTACACCACTGTCCTTATTGACTAAAGGCAAGCGCTAATTGCTTACTTAGCTGGTCGATAATTACTCGTTTTCTTTTCACTCTTATTTTCTCTTGTTTTATTAAACGCTTTTATTTAGCTTCACTTCGGAGCATCAACGCATCAAATCTTCAATATTATGATCAAAATGCTACTCTATTTACACGGCAATAAGGTTATTAATCGCTTCTTCACTTCGGAGGATCAAAGGATCAAATCTTGTAACGTTAATTTGAATGACTTCCCTTTAATGAAAATTGATGAAATTTGGCAGACATGTGTATTTCCGATGACAATACACGAAAATCAAAAAAAAAATTGAAATAAAAGCGTTTAAAAAAAAAAATTTTTTTTGGATTCAACTTATTTTCATTCTTTAAGTCTTTATTTCTTCTCAAACTACTGATACGTAATATCATCTAATATAACCATTCTCGCTTTAATCTTACAAAGAAAAATAGTTTCTTCTTCTTTCTTAGTTCTCTTCTCCACCAGTGGAAACCAAAAGAAGGGAACCAAAAGAAGACCGAGAATACACAAACCCGTCTAGCTAGCTAAAGCTACCATCCATGGCACTTAGGCAGCAGTATCGGAGGCTTATTGCTGAACACGTCGGCGATGTTTTGGAGTTACTGATCAAATGTTTCTTTTGCTATAACTATTTACATAAAAAAATCACCGTTCACAGAATCTGTAGGACATATACAGACACTAAAAAGTCTAACACTACGTTCACGCACTACTGACCGACTTAATAACGTGTGTATCTCATTACGAGTGTATTTACATAATTACCGTGCAAACACGTTTTCAATGTAGATTTGTAACAGGTAATGATAATATGTGGGTCGTCAACAGTTCATCTTATAATCGGACCGTGAAACTTTTCATGTGAAATGAAACGAATGTATCTTTATTAATTGTTAATGGTTTAAAACATGACATAATGAAATATCTTTTAGATACTTAAATGTTGTAACTCGCCACCAATACATATATTATGCAAAATCTTATTTTTTAGGTAGGACGATAAATGAATAGATAAATCAGACTCGTCTTTCTGATGGTGAATGATCACCAATACCCATGGACATCAGAACCACCCAGGCAAGGTAACGGTAAATTCGCACTATCATCTTTATCTACAGTTCAATGGTGAATCAGTGTGTGCAGACTGCACTGTCATGTTCACTTGGCTTAGACCTGTATTACTATCACAGGCATTTAAAATGAAAATATGAAACAACTATAAAATCACAAACAAGTACCATTCGGCAGCACCCACTGGAACTGCAACATCGCCGAAACGCCGGACTAGCCAGCTGCCCGAGCCTTACCGGACCGACATGACTTCATAGCTTTCCTAGGGACCGGTCTGTAGTTGCAGAGTGCAGACTGACGGGAGAATCCCTCAACATTTCATCCACCCCGCAAGGGACGGAGTGAAGATCACGAGACATTCGGCAGTCGAACTCAGACCACTTGCTAAGACCAAACATCTATTAAACGATAATATACGCACGTAATGAGAAACGTCGGCAGCCGTAGTACTTACTCGTATATATATATATAGAATATCATAATAAGAGTAATAAGTCGGTTAGTAGTACACGCTTGTTTGAACTGGCCACCGTAAAATGGTGGATAACATGCCTACGGCGTTTATTCTTTGTTCTAAGCCTACGGCGACGCATTAGAAAAGATAAAAGTAAAAGGTTAGATAAAAAGAAACCGGGTTTATTACTGCTTTTCTCATTACCGGCGTGCTGTGGATTTTTGACTGAGGAATTTAGGGTTAAGTCTGTGCTAACGTAACGGGGCCAAATCTGTTTTTTCATATTTTAACACGTATGCAGTGCCAGATTTATATTTTTTATGAGTGTAGGCCAATTTATTTCCTCCGCCCCATGTAGCTTTTGAAAATAATAATTTTCCATTCATATTAAGGAAGGCCCTGATTTAGTCACTAAGAAAGTACGTAAAAAAACAAGAATTACAAGTTTTTACGGCACTTTTTAATAGCAAAATCGTCTTTAATATCATCTTCTGAAATCTGCCGCCCCTCGGACGCTGCCGCCCCTAGGCCGCGGCCTATACGGCCTATTGACAAATCCGGGACTGCACGTAAGCAGGCCCAAACTACCAAAAATATCCTTGTGGTTTCTTGTCACCTGTTCTGTGGCCAATCACGGTAGGAAAGAATGCATTGACGCGATAACTTAGTTTAGTTAATTTAAAATTAAGTTTAGTTAAAAATGTGATAAGCATTTCATTTCAAATTCCTATACAAATTACAAAGGCGACCTTTTCTAGTGAAGTAACATGAACATGAAGCACTGAGCATGCACTAACGTACAACACCTACACAGGTAATATACAACCTCATCAGACAATGACATATCTGATTAGGAAGCCATTCAAACATCCGGTCAGCAATAGGTCAATCAGTTTAATACTCCGTAGTTCCTAGTGCTGATAGAAATCTCGGATCCACCGCACAAGATGAACGATCATATAAGGTTTGTTGTTTAATGATCCTGAGTCCTGATAGTGACCCTGCTTGACAAGAGAACCCGGGTTCGGTTTCCGACCCGAGCACATTTATGGGAGAAAATAAGATGAGTATCGTAGAATTCGTAAATGTCATATCATTTACTTTTTTATCACACGCAACTCAGGGAAGATTCTTTGCGGAGAGTTTGAGTGGGAAAAAGGGATATAAATAAAGCCATTATTTCAACAATTGTTCAGCAAGGTATATTATGAGCATACTGAGCATGACAGCACATCAACTCAGAACGAGACAAGCCAAGCCAAGCGAATTAGCAGATTTCTAACACATTTAATATGACTGATAGATAACGAAGTACCTACCTACCCGTACAAAACCCGTAGACCTAGAAGCATTAAACTTTGCACAGAAGATCCTTATATAGTGTGAGGGAGCATTAGAAGGATTTTTGTAAATTACGTAATTCCAAAAGGGGTAAAAAAATTAGGTTTGAAAAAATATTTGAAAATCTGCCGATTTTGAAGCAACCACTATGAAAATTGGTACTAAATACAAATGTAGGTGCTACTAAATACAGAAAATGTGTTTATAACATTTAGTAAATTAATAGAAAGTACTTGGATCGTGATCAGCAAATTAGAATCAAAAAATATTTCTCAATTAAGTGTGCGTTTCACCAGTTGTCTCGTTCGGTAAATGAATCACGTACCTACTATCTAACTGATATAACACTAAATCATGTTCATAGCACGACACGCACGCGTCTGCCATTTAATTACAACTGCCATTTAATTAAAAACCCGTTCATTTTGAAAAAAAAACCTAACATGTAATATTACACCATTCGATAGTGTTGCTGTTAACAAGGATCAAATTCTGGGAAGTAATATCATACGGCATACTTGGACAAGTGTAAAAATTCTCAAAAATAGGTTATATGATGAATTTACAATCTAAAATTTTAACAAAAATAAAACCGACTTCTTATGAAGTATATCCTTTTCAATAAAAAAAATCATCGAAATCGGTTGGCGTGATATGAAGTCCTCCTTTTTTTGAAGTCACGGCTATGTTAGCATAAGTAGTTAATGAGTAATAGTCGAATGTCGATAAACTTACTACTTCGGAAAATCATCATCTACCTATTATTTTCAGGTCCGTGCTGTGTGCTTTATTTCATGAAAATCATCATACACAAACCTCATACACAAACTTTCATATTTATATTAGTAGGATTGCTGAGTGTTTTCATAGTGGTTCGTCATTCAGTTAGATAGACCCGTTTGAATTATATGGATCGGGCGGCGGGCCTAAGTGGCTCAATGAAAATCGAGAGTTTTCACTCATATTTAAGGGGAGGTTTTGGAGACAAACTTGAATTAATGCATTGTATTTCCGGCTGAGCCTTAATACGCTCGCCCAACACCGACTGCCCCCTAAAAAAACAAATAATAATGCGGTCCAAATATTATTTCATCATACTGACGGATTCAAATTGACAGACAAGCTGTATGGTTGCTTTACAATATATACACTCTTCAAGGGTGAGTCATGTTCAAATGATTACAAGATGTTAGGATATTCTACCAAACGCAAAAAAAACTCAAGATAATTCCGCTGATGACCTCAAACTTATCTATTTTACAGCAAACCATAGCAGTGCCCTCAGGAGCACAAAAGCACTAATTAAACTTCACCACTAACGGTCACCATCAACTTCCGCAATCCGCGCTATGCATGACAGTTCACATAATAACACCGGTAATGAACACCGTACCAGAGACACCGTTAGCTCGTAAGGTCACCAGGAAGACCTCTAGCGGTAAACAAATGAGCTATTCAAAATTAAACTGGCCCAGCCAAAACTTTGTTTACATCGTCGCCGCATTGCGTGATGCAGTGTTAAGTTAATGAAAATCATACAATTAATTAACTTTTATTGCTCGACACTCGACAGTACGAGAGAAATTATTCCAAATAGAACAGAAATATAATTATATTAAATCTATACTATAATAAAACTCAAAGTGTCTGTTTGTCTGTCCGGGCATCACAGAAAAACCCTTGAACGGATTTCGATGAAAATTGGTAAAGTTGTTACTGATGCCCTGGGTCATATTTTAGACAACTTTTTATCCCGGAAAATTAAAAGGTTTCCCGGGAAAACAGGATGAAAATTGGAATAAGTTAAAACATAATTTCCGTATGCAAAGCTGCGAGCAACAGCTAGTATTATAACTTTCAGCAGTATTTCAGTATCTATTGGAAGTTTTTATTAATATTCATACTCTAGACATTATTGTTATTGTTAAATTTCATTTTCTCTAGGGATTCCTTTTTTTTTACACAAATAAGTTAATGCTTGACCACAATCCCACCTGATGATAAGTGGAGATGTGGTCCAAGGTGGTGAGCATATTATTAGATCCTCATATTATTAGACGCCCCACAGCATTTTCTCGAATTTATAGTATGCAAAACTTTAAAAAAGAAGTATGTACCTGTCGAATAGAAACTTATTATGCAAAATTAATTATAGTTTGACATAACATATAATAAATACAATAACAAGTTTTTTTATACCACATTCTCCTGTTTCTTGTTTTGATTAAAACTGCATCATGTATGAATGAACCTACGATGTTTTTTATGTCGGCTTAATTTTTTTAAATATTTAAAATAAAAAAGATTTACTGTGCTATTATTTACTATACTATGCGTTCATAACGGAGAATTAAATTCACTAAAACAAAAACCGGATACAACATTAGTTTAAGTATTACGCATTCTGAAGTCTAGAATCGAATGCGATTTCTAATTTCGCCATCACTATCTATAGTTTTAAATTGTGTTAAGGCTCTTATTGTGCCCTTATATCCATGGTAATAAAATAATATTAAAATTTTTTCGTTATATAGCCCCAGCCTCGGATCTGGGGGGAGGGGGGCAACCAGGGCACCCGCCCCGGGCGGCAGTTTCATGGGGCGCCAAAATCATAATATAGTACGATTAAAAATAAAAACTTGCTCCACAAAGCGCCTAGCATGCTTTATTAAAGGGTTCTTATTGTCCCATTCACGAAAAATGCCAATTGCCATGCCGGATCGCCGCGTCAAGGGTCCTGGGTTCGATTCCCAGCGAGGCGGAAATTTGAATGATGAGTTTGAATTTCTGTTCTCGGTCTGGGTGTGAATATCCTTGTCTTGTGTGTTGTCCATGGCACCCACGACACAGGGAATCCTAGTGTGGGGCTATGAGTGTGAAGCGTTATTTATTTATTTATTTATTTATTATTATATTTAGGATTTTTTAATGTAATTTATATTAAACGCTAGAGAGAGGGGCGCCACTATCAAGTTTCTGCCCCGGTTCGAAAAAATCGCAGACCCGGGGCTGCATAGCCCCACATGATTTATTATTAGTTAAAGTGTACAATGTTTAAAGCGAGAGAGTAGCCTGTAACGAAGCCGCGCCGCGCCGCGGCCGCCCGGCCGGTTCGATAAAAGTGAAATTTGACGCGGATTTTATGGGACTTCTAAACCTATTAAACCTTCTAAAGCTAACCTAAACATCACTATTTATCCACCTTACTACAGATAAATAGATCATACTAAAGTAAACGCCGACAACGTTATTAGGTTAAACATGTGCACATTTTTATGTGCTGTAGCCTGAAACTCAAATCATTTGTGAATAAAATCAGTTCAGTGGTAGATATGAATTTCAAATTCATAAAAATAATCAAACCCTTAATTTTCATAGAAAATGAATTAATATAGTATTAGATAAATCAAATTTGAACTGCGTAGGATAGAAGATGTTATAAATTTCTCAAGATTTCTCAAATAGATAACAAGATTTAATCTAAACAAATATAAACAAACATTGTAAGTTAAATAAGCCCTGTAAAAACAGCATGTAAAAGCTATCAGTGTAAACTGTAAACATTTGAGTTTGAATCCAATGTCAATTAACTCGTTCGCGATACCGTCAGCGTAGCGTAGAGCAGTCAGTTAACAATTTACATAAGCGTTCATTTTAACAGATTTCCATAGAAAGTGTCGCGGTACGCGGTTCCGACGTCAAACAGGCCTCGGGTCGTTTGAGTTGTTTGCTTAGAGAATCGACACATACGCCTGATCATTGAATATTTTTTTAAAATTTTAAAAATACAATAATAATAATTATAATTGAATGTAACATAATTTAATTTACCCGATTTAATTTAAATTAGATAGTGTTGGAATGTAGGCATAAACAAAAATACAAATGTACATTTTTGTAGTCTGTGCTACTGCTGTAAGAAAACTGTTACTATTTATGTTGTTCTATGGTCCGGTTACTCTATGGCTCTCTCTCTCTCGAAAAGTTTGTTCGGTTGTATTAAAAATTATTTGTAAAACCTTAATTACAATAAATCGGGTTTTTTCCATAATAAACCATTTTATTTCAACAGGTTATGGGCCCAGTAAGCCTATCGTTCAGATTAAAGTTAAAAGTAGTTCCGATTGTAAAAAAACAATTTATTGTACCGCGAGGCGCGAAGCGTTTTTCTAGGTTCGCGATTTTTAGGTTAGCATAGCCGGCATTACATTACATTACATGCAATATTTTGCACCGTTTCAGTAAAATGGCTATGTCTAATAACATTCATATTGACAAACTGTTGGGAAGAGAAAACTATAACACTTGGAAATTCGCCGTACAGACCTACTTACAACACGAAGACTTATGGAATTGTGTTGAACCTACCGCTTCAACTCCGGTAAATCCGAAGCACGATCTCAAAGCTAAGTCGAAAATCATTTTACTTGTGGACCCAGTTAACTACATACATGTCCAAGATGCGAAGACTTCGAGTGAGGTATGGCAAAATTTAAAAAATGCGTTTGAAGATTCAGGTTTAACAAGAAAAGTTGGTCTATTGAGGGACTTGGTGAATACAACATTAGATAGTTGTTCAAGTATTGAGGAATATGTCAACAAGTTGGTAACCACCGCTCACAAATTAAGAAACATATATTTCTCCGTTGATGATGAATGGTTAGGCACGTTGATGTTGGCTGGTTTGCCGGAGAAATACAAACCAATGATTATGGGACTTGAAAGCTCAGGTGTTAAGATAAGCACAGACTCAATTAAAACCAAGTTGTTGCAAGAAGTAAAAGAGTCAAATGTCTCCGTTCTATACACAAAGCATAAGTATATCCCCAGAAATAATAAAAATAAAAAGCATAGTAATGGTCCACGTTGTTTCAATTGTAATGAATATGGACACATAAGTAAGTTTCGTACAAATAACAAGAAGAAATCAAATAATAAAGGTTTTGCAGCAGTGTTCTCTGCAACTAATGGACAGACTGACACTGCGGAATGGTATGTGGATTCCGGAGCTTCCTCACATATGACAAATATGTCAGACTGGTTGTATGATATCCGTGCAGCTCCGATATATTATATTAAAGTTGCTAATAACAAATCAGTTCCTGTGAAGCAAACGGGCAGTGTGAATATTGATCTACTTGGTAAGGATGGCACAATAAACCACATACAGGTAAAAGATGTACTTTATGTTCCACAACTCAGCACCAATTTATTATCTGTCAGTCAGTTGGCAAAGAATGGTTGTGAAGTAATTTTTAAAGAAAATAGTTGTGAGATATATAATAAACAAAATAAGTTAATGACAACTGCTTACCTTATAAATAATATCTACAAGCTATCTACACTACAAGCGAACATGGCATTTCTATCAACTGAAGAAAGTCTGAGTATAGATTTGTGGCATCGGAGGATGGGGCATCTCAACTACAATGATATAAAAAGACTTCCATTATGTACCGAAGGTGTGAAGCTATTGAATACTAAGGATGGTAATCATGATAATTGTATTCCATGTTTAAAAGGTAAACAAACCAGATTTCCCTTCCATAATGTTGGTACAAGAGCAACTGCTCCTTTAGAAGTAATTCATTCTGATCTTTGTGGACCCATGGAGGTTCCATTAATGGCTGGAGCTAGATACTTCATCACGTTTGTCGATGATTATTCCAGAAAAGTTAATGTTTATTTTTTGAAGACTAAAACTAACATAAGAGAAGTGTTTGAGATATATAAAAAGGAAATGGAAAATTAATTAGATAGAAAAATTAAAGTTGTTCGGACAGATAATGGCTTGGAATATATGAATGATGATTTAACTAAATATTTAACGGGTACAGGTATCAAACATCAGACGACAGCTCCATACACACCGGAACAGAACGGGCTTGCTGAGCGCATGAACCGCACTCAAGCAGAACGTGCCAGGTGCATGCTGTTTGAAGCTGGACTACCAAAATGTTATTGGGCAGAGGCTGTGGAGACAGCTGCTCACATTATCAACCGCTCTTCGACTTCCTTAACTACGTGACACCACTGGAAAAGTTTACAGGTATGAAACCAAAACTTTCACATCTTAGAGTGTTTGGCTGTAAAGCTATGGTGCACGTGCCGAAGGAAAAGAGGTTGAAATGGGATCCAAAGTCTAAAGAAATGATATTTCTTGGGTATTGTGAGAACACCAAAGGGTATAGACTGATGGATCCACATACAAAGAAGATTACTAAGAGTAGAAATGTGGTCTTTCAAGAAAATTGTTTCCTAAATCATGATATACCTGCTAATTCATCTACTGTTCCACAGATAGCCTTACCATTAGAAGAGAATATTGAGAAGGAGAACCCCAGCTCCGCTGACCACAGCAATGACCTAGATGACAGTTTTGATTCTGCAACTGATGATCAGGATATAACTTACGTACCAAGCACTGATTGTACATTTCACTCGCCCGTGAATAATATAAACCTGAGACCTCGTAGACGTCGGGTAAAATATGAAGATGATGAAGTCAATTTTACATGTTTGTTTACAATTCAGGATCCATTAACATTAGAACACGCATTATTAAGCCCTGAAGCTAGCCATTGGCAACAAGCAATGGAGGATGAGTTTAAGATATTAAAGAAAAATAACACATGGATATTGTGTGACTTACCACCCGGAAAGAAAGCCATATCTTGCAAGTGGGTTTTTAAGACAAAAAGGGATGCCACTGGTGGTATAGCTAAATACAAAGCAAGGCTAGTAATCAAAGGATGTGCTCAAAAGAAGGGTGTGGATTACAATGAAGTGTTTTCTCCGGTAATCAGATATACATCTCTGCGCTACTTACTGTCTTGGGCTGTGAAATATAACTTGGATATTGATCAAATGGATGCTGTTTCTGCATTTCTGCAAGGCGACGTAGAAGAGGAAATATATATGCATCAACCTCCTAACTTTGTAGAAAATGATAAACAAGTATGCTTATTAAAAAAATCATTATACGGTTTAAAGCAAGCTAGTAGACAGTGGAACAGGAAACTAGATGGCACACTGAAAGAAATTGGCTTAAAACAGTCACTTCTCGATCCCTGCATTTACTATAAAATACATGGTGAAGATATAGCATTCTTAGCAGTATATGTAGATGATCTACTATTGTTCACAAATGTCAAAGAAACTAAAACTTACATCAAGAATCTGTTATTTACAAAATTTGAAATGAAGGATTTAGGTGAATTAAAATACATGTAGTATTCAGAGATAGAATCAAAGGGATTTTGTGCATTGATCAACGGCAGTATATACAAGATGTATTGAATAGGTATGGAATGCAAAATTGTAAGGGTGTAAACACACCTATTGATCCAAAAACCAAGTTTATTTTAGATGAGAAAGCAGAAACAATTTCAGAAAAATATCCATATCAAGAAATTATTGGATGTTTATTATACTTTGATGTTTATTATAAGGGACACGCCCTGACATATCTTATGCTATAAACACACTAAGTAAATTCAACAAAAGGCCTGAAATGCAACACTGGGTTGCACTTAAACGGATTCTAAGATATATAAAGTATACTGAAAATTATGCATTGACATATAGAAAGAACAATGAAGAAACTTTATTGGGTTATTGTGATGCTGACTGGGCAAGCAATGATGGTGACAGAAGATCGTGTACTGGCTATGTATTCATTCATCAGGGTGCTGCAATATCATGGAGTTCACGGCGGCAACAGACAGTTGCACTATCTACCACCGAGGCGGAATACATGTCTTTATCCAGTTGTGTTCAAGAAGCAATGTGGCTTAAACAAATGGAAGAAGAATTTTGGCCACACTTGAACAATTTACCAATAACAATTTTATGTGATAACCAAAGTGCCATTAGACTTGTAGGTTCTGAAAATTATCATTCCAGGTCCAAGCATATAGACATAAGGCATCACTTTGTGCGTGATAAGCTGCGTTTGAAGAAAATTACCATTGATTATATCCAGACAAGTGAGATGATAGCTGATGCGTTGACAAAAGATACTCCTCACTTGAAACTCAACTACTGTTCTTCGAAGCTGGGTTTATGCCTAAGGGAGGATGTTGGAATGTAGGCATAAACAAAAATACAAATGTACATTTTTGTAGTCTGTGCTACTGCTGTAAGAAAACTGTTACTATTTATGTTGTTCTATGGTCCGGTTACTCTATGGCTCTCTCTCTCTCGAAAAGTTTGTTCGGTTGTATTAAAAATTATTTGTAAAACCTTAATTACAATAAATCGGGTTTTTTCCATAATAAACCATTTTATTTCAACAGATAGAACAGAAAATATTTGAAATAAAATGTATTGGTCCATCACCCACAAAATTGCAACACCCTTTTAGGGATATTATTGTGTAGCATGTGATGTGATTGTGTAATGTGTTATGTATCACGTTACTACATATTTATGCAATAAAGTATTGAGTATGTATTGAGTATTGAAATCTTTTATTTTATGTAGAATACATTTCATTAGCAGGATACGTAAGAGCCTTATATTTAGTGTAGATTAAGCCGTTTCTGATATCCATTTTTGAAGAAATAAGCGTTTACAGCTACGTTTACCCTCATTGAACAATTAAAAACCAAAACTTTGACGTAAAGTTGTAGAATACGCAAAGCTTTGTTCCTTCTTTCTTTGTTACTCAAAATAGTGTCAATCAAATTGTCGAACATCACTGGTGGTAGGGCCCTCGGAGGGATTATATTAGTAGTATTGATTTTAATTGTTAATTAATACCATTATTACTATTATTATTTCTCCAGGCATCACTATGCCTTTGGTGTTGCTGATGTCCATGGGCGGCGATAGCCACTTACTATCAGATGGATCGTCAGCTCGTTTGCCGCCTATTTCCATAAAAAAATCACTGCATTAAAAACTAATATTTGTGAGCTGCACGCTCCATGGCCAATACAGCAAAGTGTGAGGTTACCATAACCAACACAATTTCACTAAACACGTTAGGTTCACGCCTGTCATTCTAATTTCTTGCGATCGCGTCTTGCGGAAAATTATATTGCAAGCTCATTGCAAGCTGCAAGTATATCATCTCGTATTCATTGAAACAAATCAATCTTTGAATATCATTCATACATTTCATACGTAGCATCGAGGCTTGTGTCAATGGGTCGCTTTACAGTCTACCGTGCTTCCAAAGTCACGGTTTTTACCAGGTGTCTCGTCTCGCATGATCGCATCCTGTAACCTGTGTCAGTTAATCCATTAGGACTGAACGCGGAAAAACGCTAATTTAAATAATTTCTGCTTAATAACCTCATAAACGTTTGTAATCACGATAAACAGTCACTTCTTGGTATGTGCTTATTGGCAAGTATATTTTAAATATTTTACAATGTTTTCCTACTATATAATTGTAACCATTTGGCTATCATGTACTACTATGCTTCAGTTTACGTTTTTAGATGACGTCATGATTTATGAGATTAAACAAATTCGTCACTCCTGCCAACAGCCCGGCTAGCTCAGTCGGTAGAGCATGAGACTCTTAATCTCAGGGTCGTGGGTTCGAGCCCCACGTTGGGCGCATTATTTTTAATCCCATTTTTTATTATAAATAACTCTACGCCTATATTTTCTATCGTTTTCTATTGTTAGATTATAGTGATGTATATTCTATTCCTATACAAAAATATTTTATTTAAAAAAAAGGAAAAAATAGGTTTTTAAAATAAAAGGGTTTATTCCTTTGTGAAATATCTTTGACATAATAGTTTTTAAAATATAGTATAGTTACAGCAGCTGCTGCACAATTGCTTTTAGTATTATAAATTACATATAGTAACAAATAATGTCTGCAACCCAATCACATAAAAATAATAATATAATTACTATTAAACAGTAAAAAAAACATATTTTTAAAAAGCACTGTCACGACAATAAAACTAAACAAAACGGGGTATGAAAAAATCAACTCTATGGTAAGAAACAAAGGTAGAAAATAATTTAATCACTCTGTCTATCCACACCATATGGTGACCGATGGGAAATGCTGCCCGGGCTGCAGTGGCCATATGGTGGCCAGCATACGGTGCATAAAGTTTAAGTTGTAAACTGCAGTAAACATCTAACTGGTTGAGTTAATTAATATTTTTAATAGCTGTGAAGAGTGGTGCTAAACTAAATCCAGTGCTTCTTTTTTCCGCATTTCCGTATTTAGTTACTTAAATCGCTCCTTAGTAAAGAATCACCATAGAGATTCTGTGTTGGGGCGTAGGAGACAGTTTGTACAATAATTAATTTGGGAAAAGTCTACTAAACTACTAATGTTGTCACCCTCCAATGATTGACACCTTTTTCGTATTGTGCCCTAAACTAAGCATAAATATTTTTTTTTAATGTTTGTTAACTTTCATTTCAGTTACTATAATTGGTAATAAATTGGCAACGTTTACCAAATTGCTACTCCTGCCATTTTTACCAGCTGTTTTAAACCTGCAAGGTTCGTGAATTGATGGTTGGTTCCCTTTACGTCGAGTCTCTTTACGTCGAGTCCCGTTACGTCGAGTCTATGAGCCTATTGTGGTTTCATATTTTGTTTCATATTTTGAAGTACAGTCAGGTTCAAATATTTTATATGTTTTTGTATTGGAATCTACTGAATTTCTTAAAATAACTTATTATCTTTTAAAAAGTATATAAACCATTAATATACTGAAAATGGCCCCTTGGTAATTTAACATAAATTAAGTACCTACAGCAGTATTTAGACATTGCGTCAGTGTGACTAATAGAATTATTATGTAATATGGGGAACATTAATACAGATCACTAAACAGTATTCGATCAGGTAAGTTTTAGACGTCACCTCCTTTTCGCACATACACTTGTCTCTCTCTTACATATTTATTGTTATCAGCGTTACACGTCCCAACTCAACCAACGAGGACGTTCAGGGACCAGGACTAAACTTTAGATTACAGTGTCTTTTATACCTTGAAAGAGTGCGTGAGAGCGTACTACGTTACAGCTGTGTAAGTGCTTAGGAAGTTTTGTAGTGGTTCAGAAACAATTTGATAGTGTGAAACACGTAAGTACCTACCATTAATCCTGTATCGAAAGTAACTTTCTGTTTTTTTTTTCGTGGTGTAGCAATTTGACACAAAGGGAATTAAGTTAAAACTTAAAGTAAACACCCATTAATTTCTTAAACGTGTTATTTCTTAAAAGCTGTTATGGGCAAAGGTCTTGGGCCCTCAGTTCAGAAGCATGCATAAAGTGCATTGATTTATTATACATAAATTGTGTTAATAATATAAATTTTCGGATTATACGTTTATATATTAATACATTTTCGTATGGAGCTGTGATTTACAAAATTAAAAATTTCGGTGTCATGATAGAATTTTGTTTTCGTTAGCTTTAGTTTCGATTATGAGTTATTTAAAGAGTATTGTAATGTCCCGAGTTATACTGCTACTATTCATTGCTCGAGCTTAAACCCTGCCAACAAAAGAAATTCAAGAATTACTGACGACAGCAAAATCAATAAACTAAGTGTGCTCATTATTTTAAATTTTCTGTGGTTATGAGAGTGCATTTTCCAGGTATCGCCCGGCACATAGATAAGGAGTAGGACGCAGGTGCGCTTATTGTTATAATTATTACCAAATGGTTTATTGTTATAATTACACATTACTTATGGTTTGTTCCTTTAAAACATTTAAAAACAATAAGCTAGGTGCGCTTATTATTTTTAAACATGTATTTCGTCTAAATTTTCAAATACGCATAAAATAAAAGCTATAAGTAGATATTCTACTAATCAAATTATTAAAATAAACAAGTGATTCTGAGATTTATGCTATGTCACTTTATTATATGCGTCTGAATTGAGGGCCTAAGACATTTGCCCATAACAGCTTTCATTCTCGTTTAAGAAATTTATGGGCCTTTGCTTTAAGTGTAAACTAATTTCAACTTAATTCCCTATGAGTCTCAATTTGAAAAAAATTAAAAAAAGAAATAAATGGGGCCTCCATATACACAATATTTTTTATCTTCATTAATTTTAAATACATATATTTTGTCGTTATTAGTGACTTACTACTAGTTTACTTAGGTAAGGTAACTACTTGACTTTTCTGATGAGTTTTATTCCTTTTTAGGATAACTGAGGAGTAGATGTATGAAGTATATTTCAAAATACAATGGATTTAATTACCATAATTAATATTCTGGAAGGCGACAAAACAGATGACATTAATTCTGAAGTAGGCGATAGAAGCATGCATGCACCACAGTCAGAAGCTATCAAACACGAAAATTTAATAAAAGATGAATCCAGCGACTCTTACGTATTATTAAACCTCGATCTACAAAATACTGATAGTGTTCTAAATAGCAGTGTAAATGTAATCAAAAAAGCCGATCATAGCCCATCAAAACTTCAAAGTAAAGATGATAAAGTTGATCAAAAACCCGGTTGCAGCACATGGGGTATTATTTATAGTACAGAATTTGTATGGCGACTCTTTACGACAACCCGCGTGGCGCAATGGTTACCATGCCGGATCGCCGCGCCAAGGGTCCTGGGTTCGATTCCCAGCGAGGCGGAAATTTGAATGATGAGTTTGAATTTCTGTTCTCGGTCTGGGTGTGAATGTCCTTGTCTTGTGTGTTGTCCATGGCACCCACGACACAGGGAATCCTAGTGTGGGGCTATGAGTGTGAGGCGTTATTTATTTAATTTACTAAGGAGCGATTTAAACAACCGTTAGTGACCCTGAGTTGAGTATTACTACAAAATTTAAACAATATTTTATTGATACTGACTACGAGTATTATTTTTTATTCCTGACTGTACGTTTTAACCAAACTCGACGTCACGGTAATAGAAGGCGTAAAATAGCAAATTTTGAAGAACAATAGGCTCATAGACTCGACGTAACGGGACTCGACGTAAAGAGACTCGACGTAAAGGGAACCAACCGAATTGATCACGGCGGCTCCCATTTCTTTCGTCTGTCATTTTTGTTAGCCCATGGGCCCCATGGTTAATGTAAAAGTTTGATGTATTGGCTGTAAAATCACAAAATAAATTATATTTTTTTTTACGATTTTACTCATTTTCTTAGTGGATACTTCGTTTTGTTCGAATAGCACTCAGGTGACAATGATCACAGTTTCACGCCTTTTTATTTAAAACAATTTTTTTCTTGATTAAATGATTTAAACTGCACTAAAATTTATATTATTATTCTCCTAGATAGATGAACATTATATTTTAACCAAAAAGAAATAGCAGTTTTAAAGCAGACTACATTAAAATGACATAAATTCTCGAGTAAACGCTTAGGGTGTCAATCATTGGGTACTTTACCCTATACACTTAATTTGTATTATTTTTAAAATTTTTGACACGCTCAAAATATTTAAATATATATTATTATATAAAACAGCGTGAAAGGATCAAACTCCAAATAAATATTATTATATTATTGGTTCTTTGTGATAAAAATATAATGGAAATACTACTATCTTACTATCATAAATCCATAGGAAACATTATTATTTATGAAGAAAATGGCCAAATAATACAACAATAATAACATGATTTGTTTATAAATACCACATTTAACTCCAATTACATTAATAAAATCTTACTTCGTATTTTGAAACGATATGAAGGATCATTCCTATAACAGATAGATAGGTAGTGTAGCAGGTACCTATATCTGAACTATTCACAGCCCATTTCCCCTCCAGTCAAAACAACACATTAATGGTCTAAGAGCCGTTGAAGAACGACCTTCACCGATCTGATAACTCGATGGGACATATTTTAAATCAAATATAATTTATAAACAAATATGCCTATGATAACTTGCCTGTCGAAAAGTGTTCATAGCTATTTTTTATTTAATTAATTTTAATCAATTTTTTTTCGTCACTTTCACTCATGTGATAACCGAATGAGTCTTATCTCAATTGATAGTTTTTAACACAGAGAATATGCCTAGGTAGGCTTGCCTACTTATTTCTGTTAATGGCTACCTGGCAAGTAGGTGTGAACAGGTGAGAAAATATAGGTATTTACACCGATCTGTTAACCAATTGAAATTAATATCATAGGTAGATATTTTAATTACAAATCCAATCATATAGGCTTGCCTACAAAAAAATGTTCATGAAATAGTATTGCCAAGCTATAAAGGGTATAGCCGGATAGCCTTGGGAAAAGTGTCCCCAAACCTTGGGGTTCGAAACTATGTCCAAATGATCCTTTGTATAGAGATAACATGATGTACAAAATTTCACCCCCCCCCCCACTACCCCTCAGGGGGCTACGGCACTCAATTAAACCGAAAATGATTTTATTTTTTTTCTCCAAATGTATGTAACTGACGCAAATCAAATTTTGCACAAACATTGTTTTTTTTTTTTTTTTTTTAATCTTTATTTATTTATAGAGGGTTTAGTCATACATTTGACTATGTCACCCTCGTAAGGCTATTGATCTTATTTAAGAAACACCAGAAAAATATAACTGGATCAGTATCTTCTGAACCAGGAGAGGCCAAGACACTGTTACAAATACCAACTTGGTTATTTATACACTTTAAATTATGGCGTAATTCTTCATTCCGAACACATTCCATCAACACATGTTGAACGTCCTCAATTACTCCGCAGTCTGCGCAGTTTGGTGAATTTGTTTGTCTCATTATAAATTTGAACTTGTTTGATGGAATATGTCCGGAACGAAGCCTGAGTAGTGCCACTATGTGCTTACGTTTCATAGTTACTGTTTGAAACCATGGGTAGCGAGGAAGCTCACATTGTATAGTCTTATACCATATACCCACAAATATTGTGGTAACTTAAAGTAATAATACGAAAAATCAAGAGCTCTCTAAGTACTCCCTATATTGAAAAAAAAAATTTAAAAAATTGTAACATCCTGTATAATGATTTCCTTTCGTGGTAAAAACACCATTTTTTTTCTAAATATGTACCAACATCCAACCTACGTAATCTCCAAGTTTGGTCTGTCTAGCAAAGGTGGAATCCTACTTTTAGTTCTACTAAAGTTTTAATGCCTACTTTATAAGGGAATAGAATCCCACGGTTTTATTTTTTTCTCCAAATCTATGTAAGTGATGCAAATCAAGTTTTGCACAAATATTGTGGTAACTTAAAGTAATAATACAAAAAATCAAGAGCTCTCTAAGTACTCCCTACATTGAAAAAAAAATTAAAAAAAATTGGAACATCCTGTCTAATGATTTCCTTTCGTTGTACAAACACCGTTTTTTTTTAATGTGTAATTAAGGAAAATATGATAACTCTTTTTACTTATGTGTCATAATACATAATTCTATTAAGATTACATTGTATCTGTGACAAGTCTATAGATTCAATAAGTATCACAGGGTAACGAATAATTATAGCTTTATTAAAGGTAATAATAACGGTAATTATAACGGTAATAATAACGGTAATAGCTTTATACGGAGGAGGCTCATTCGACGGAGTTTCATACGGCGGAGATTCATACGGGGCCATACGGAAGAGGCTCATTCGACGGAGTTTCATACGGCGGAGATTCTTACGTGATATACAGTAATAGCCTAGCGGTTAGAACGTTGGTCTCCCAAACGCGGGGGCACGGGTTCAAATCCTGGCACGCACCTCTAATTTTGAAATATTATGTGCGTATTACTAGTTAATTATCACTTGCTTCGGTGAAGGAAAAAATCGTGAGGAAACCTGCACACCGGAGAGTTCTCCATAACGTTCTCAAAGGTGTGTGAAGTCTACCAATCCGCACTTGGCCAGCGTGGTAGACTATGGCCTGTACCCCTCACATTGTGAGCGGAGACCCCGAGCCCAGCAGTGGGACAACTATGAGTTGTTGCTTTGCTTTTTTTTAGATTTATAGTCGTTTTTGTAAAGAATATTGTTATGAGTCGACTGTAATATGATGTTTATTTTAAATTGAGTTTAATTTTTTTGGTAATACATGTCACCAACCTCAAATAAGTTTTACTTCAATCGCGCGTAAAGATTACACGCGCACACTTTTTTTCTTATCCATCCATTTGCCTCTGTTAACTGCACGCCAAGTTATTGCCTATCGTGGCGGATTTTATCTATAAATTAGATATTATTTCATCCGCGTTATTAACGTCGCTAAGGAGCCTTTTTTCATATTTGTATTTAAAAAACAAGCAATTTTACATAATGTACCGATTTTAGGTAAGATTTTACTATCAACTTTAAGGTCGAGTAAATTATATTTTTGTTTAATTATTCCATTAACAGATTCTTCTACCCATCTTACTTTGGTATCGAGCTACGATTGATTTGATTCTGAAGTATCAAGCCGTGCTCTACTCGTATTCCCTTATAAAGCAGGCATTAAAACTTTAATAGAACTAAAAGTAGTGTTCCACCTTTGCTAGACATACCAAACTTGGAGATTACGTAGGTTGGATGTTGGTACACATTTTAAAAAACGGTGTTCGTACCACCAAAGGAAATCATTAGACAGGATGTTCCAATTTTTTTATTTATTTTTTTTTCAATGTAGGGAGTACTTAGAGAGCTCTTGATTTTTTGTAATATTACTTTAAGTTACCACAATATTTGTGCAAAACTTGATTTGCATCACTTACATAGATTTGGAGAAAAAAATAAAACCGTGGGATTCTATTCCCTTATAAAGTAGGCATTAAAACTTTAGTAGAACTAAAAGTAGGGTTCCACCTTTGCTAGACAGACCAAACTTGGAGATTACGTAGGTTGGATATTGGTACATATTTAGAAAAAAAATGGTGTTTTTACTACGAAAGGAAATCATTATACAGGATGTTCCAATTTTTTAAATTATTTTTTTTTCAATATAGGGAGTACTTAGAGAGCTCTTGATTTTTTGTATTATTACTTTAAGTTACCACAATATTTGTGCAAAATTTGATTTGCGTCAGTTACATAGATTTGGAGAAAAAAAATAAAATCATTTTCGGTTTAATTGAGTGCCGTAGCCCCCTGAGGGGTAGGGGGGGGGGTGAAATTTTGTACATCATGTTATCTCTATATAAAGGATCATTTGGACATAGTTTCGAACCCCAAGGTTTGGGGGCACTTTTCCCAAGGCTATCCGGCTATACCCTTTATAGCTTGGCAATACTATTTCATGAACATTTTTTTGTAGGCAAGCCTATATGATTGGTTTTGTAATTAAAATATCTACCTATGATATTAATTTCGATTGGTTAACAGATCGGTGTAAATACCTATATTTTCTCACCTGTTCACACCTACTTGCCAGGTAGCCATTAACAGAAATAAGTAGGCAAGCCTACCTAGGCATATTCTCTGTATTAAAAACTATCAATTGAGATAAGACTCATTCGGTTATCACATGAGTGAAAGTGACGAAAAAAAATTGATTAAAATTAATTAAATTAAAAATAGCTATGAACACTTTTCGACAGGCAAGTTATCATAGGCATATTTGTTTATAAATTATATTTGATAAAAAATATGTTCCATCGAGTTATCAGATCGGTGAAGGTCGTTCTTCCACGTCTCCTCTACTATAAGTAGAGGGGGATCGACGCACAGACCTGGCACGAGCGCAAGGGGGTAAGAGGGAAACTCCCCACGGGCATGAGAGAGTTGAGATACATGTGTCATCATAAGCATGATTTTATATTCATAAGTTTATTAACTAGTTTGCAAGTTATTAAGCAAACGACAAATATAACATGACTCTTAATTATGTACTACATTCGGTTCTAAATGACTAAGTAGGGATTAGGTACTTTGTTATTAAGTAGTACAGGAAGTGATGTTACTACCTAGTAACACACACACACACACACACACACACAAACAAACACACACACACGCATTAAATTAAACAACCGTTCTTAGAATATGTAAAAATATTTCTTTACTATGTAAAATAGCCCCTATTATAACTTAAGTTACTAACTGTGTAATCCATTTTTGGCCTTAGTATACATGTATATTTTAATATTGTTTCTACTATTGTACCTGTACATATTAGTACCTATCAGTCATACAGGTACTGTACAATTGGATTGCCTAATAAACGATTAAATAAATAAATAAATAGTAACAGTTTATAAAGATACCATGTAACAGTTGCAATCCATCTGTCGATAATACAATACAACATACCGTTGCAGCAATTGCAGCTATAGATCAATTTGTGTGTATGAGTGTTTATTGCAATACAAATGCACTTTCAGCTTTCACCTATAATATGTGGCCGCTATGATAGTGTAAGGTACTATAAGAAAGAAGTAGGAAAAATAAAGGAAAACTAAGCTAAGTAATATTGAAAAATCGTTTGAATGTATGTTTTATAGCGATGTTTATAGGTTATATAATTAAATAGCAAGTACCACTCATGAAATTCCAAGTTGAAAAATGCCCACAGGATTATTCATATCTACAAAGCTATTGTCCTAGGGGAGTTTAATGCTTTACATGGCTGGCGAGTGGCGTGACGTCACTGGACGTCAAGTTGGCGCGACCCTTTGGCGTCTGATAGCCGAAACATGGATACCACGAAACTGAGTCTTATTGTCAAGAACATAATACATGCAGCATTATAGATTTTGTAGTTACTTAGTCTGGGAGTAAACTCCGATAAAGAGGCTGTATCTCAGTCTGGCACAAACAACTTATATAGGGATTTAGTTTATGTATGTAACAACAAAAATACATGGCTACTACCTAATAACTATTTATGGTACGGTGGTGTTGCAGTGGCTTTGCAGTGCTTCTGATACTGATATAAGCACTGCACTGATATCTGCACTAAGTAGGTACATTAGTATTAATTAAATACACAGCATGAGTTTAAAATTAATTAAAGTATATTTTTAAGAATTATTGATAAGAATTAGTGATTGAAGCATTTCATGGCCCTCCCAGTCCCACATCAAAATGAGTTGGCTGGAAGTTATGTCTTTTAGAGATAGGCTCGCCTTTGTACTAACTCTACTCGTCATGTTTTAACACCTGTGTATAATAATGCGTTAAATAAAAAATAAAAACTGTCATGATGTTTATTTTGTCATGTAAACTATAACAATCCTTCATCTGCCTGATGTTGCGTACCTTGTTGTTGCTGCACTGTTGAGCGACACGAGTCGTCCAAACTACAAAGTTTAACAGTTCCAATAAAAATACACGTAGATTATATATTATGTACTTATCCTACCAATAACACAAAAAATACAACCGCAAGGTAGATTTCTGAATGCAATTATTAAGAAACAACTCACTGTCAAGTTATTAACTTTAATTGCTCACATCAAGTCCCTTTAACTGTAGGAGCAAGTTTTCATACCAAAGCTTTAGTGTTTCCTTTAAATCGCGTTACATAAATCTAACATCAGAATACCTTCCTCAATTTCACAGTTTCTGCGAACCCCCTAAAACCATTTATTACCCTGACTCACTATTTTCAGGAACTTACAAGCGAATGCTCTCATTTGGAATGATATAGCGAATAGTCTGGATGTCTGTCTGTTGGTGCATCGGAATCGGGCTTGAGTTCAGGTTCGTGGCATTTGCGAGATAGTGCAATGAACTTGCGGGGATTCTAAAAATGTAAGTAACAATAGATGCGATCCCAACGGCTACCCTAAATATTTCTGGTAGTAATCATTGTAGCGAACGATAAAATTGGTGGGTGTGTAGTGTGTACGTTTGCTGATACCTAGTTACATAGTTAGTTAATTATTGTCATTAATGTTTCTGTCTTCTTTACATCTTTCTTTCTTTTTCTTCTCTCTTTCTTGGCCAGCAATGCATCTTAACATTCTTGTCCATGGGCGTCGATAACCACTTACCATGCAGTTATTGGTGCCTTTATCACTAAGCAGCAATCTTTTCCGAGCAACCGGTGACAGACTGGTACAAAAGACTGTTAGCAGAGGATAGATTAGAAGAAAAAGGGTGGAAAGATAAGCAAATAGAGAGATAAAACTTATCATACTTGTGCTTCGTTAACGTCGCCTAGTCGTCTTCCCGAAACAATCCCACCCACACAGATGTTGGCCCAGTTCCAACGATAATTGATTTTCAAGTTCCCCTCAGTCATTAATAATTAAATTCCAGGAAGCTCTACTGCTATTTTAATCATGATTCAGTATTTTAAGTACTTCCGAAGTTATAAAAAGTGTATGGTTATTTCGGGTGATCTGTCACCCGTTTTGAATTGTCGCGTCTCCGTCGCGTCGCTTAGTTCCTAAGGCGCCGGCCACACAGAAAAGACGCAAGACACGGACCCGTCGCAGTCGCGGCGCCCGTTTAATCTACTTTCATACAAAATGTATGCAGCCGTCGCGACGTAAAACATACAGAAAAGACGGGACGCCGACACGACGCTTTCTCGTCGGCGCCCTATTGTAAAACATACAGAAAGGACAGGACGCGGGCCTGTGTAGGCGCCAGCGGGGGAGCGGAAAGGACGCGGAGAGCAGGTCTCTTAAAACGTAGTGATTAAGTACTCTGTGGCCGGGAAAAGCCCAGTGTGCACCGACCGTCACGCCCGTTCCTTGTCTTTTCTATATGTTTTAACGGCGCCCTGTCTGCGACGGGTCCGAGCCCCGTCTTCGTCTTACGTCTTTTCTGTGTGGCCCGCGCCTTAAGAAAAGACGCAAGACACGGACCCGTCGCAGTCGCGGCGCCCGTTTAATCTACTTTCATACAAAATGTATGCAGCCGTCGCGACGTAAAACATACAGAAAAGACGGGACGCCGACACGACGCTTTCTCGTCGGCGCCCTATTGGAAAACATACAGAAAGGACAGGACGCGGGCTTGCTTAGGCGCGGGCCACACAGAAAAGACGTAAGACGAAGACGGGGCTCGGACCCGTCGCAGACAGGACGCCGTTAAAACATATAGAAAAGACAAGGAACGGGCGTGACGGTCGGTGCACACTGGGCTTTTCCCGGCCACAGAGTACTTAATCACTACGTTTTAAGAGACCTGCTCTCCGCGTCCTTTCCGCTCCCCCGCTGGCGCCTACGCAGGCCCGCGTCCTGTCCTTTCTGTATGTTTTGCAATAGGGCGCCGACGAGTCGGCGTTCGTGTCGGCGTCCCGTCTTTTCTGTATGTTTTACGTCGCGACGGCTGCATACATTTTGTATGAAAGTAGATTAAACGGGCGCCGCGACTGCGACGGGTCCGTGTCTTACGTCTTTTCAGTGTGGCCCGCGCCTTAGGCGCCAGCGGGGGAGCGGAAAGAACGCGGAGAGCAGGTCTCTTAAAACGTAGTGATTAAGTACTCTGTGGCCGGGAAAAGCCCAGTGTGCACCGACCGTCACGCCCGTTCCTTGTCTTTTCTATATGTTTTAACGGCGCCCTGTCTGCGACGGGTCCGAGCCCCGTCTTCGTCTTACATCTTTTCTGTGTGGCCCGCGCCTAAGCATTACGGAAATGAGTAACTCTGTGCCCTAATCAATCAAAAAAATCTGAAATGTGAAATTCTTTTATTTTATCCAGTTTCCATGGTTCCATGCATCACATCCTACGAATCCAAAAACCTTTTACTATTATAGATCGAGAAAAAATATAATTCAAATAGAGACTACGATTTTTCATTTTCAGCATCTTTATCAAAATGTAAATTGTCGGTCAGGGTCTCCTGGATACCACAAGAAATATGCTGATTGACTGACTCACAGTAAAATCGTGGTGGAGACGGTGGAGGCCAGACGACGTCTAGGCCAGGAGGCCTGAGGCCTAAATGCGGACATTTACAATGAGAGACTGATTGCCTAATACCTTGAATAAAGCCATACAAGCAACGCATCCGGTTATTATTATAAGATAAAAGATTAATCCTAAGCAACCTACTTTGAAAACTACAAAAGGTTGCCAACAACCCTTCACGGCACCCCCGTGCTACTATGAGCCTTTTGGGTGGTAGCCAACGCTAAAAAGTACCAGGGTCGCATAAAGCACAATTGGTACGTGGAAAGAGCAGCGCGCGTGGCATAACTCGACACAAACTGTGAGGCACACAGCCAGAGAATGCAAATAAAAATCTACTCGGAAATGAGAAACAAAAGGGAGAAAATGAAAACACCTGCAATTTTAAGGTGCGTGTTTCATTAAGAATTGTTAACGTTAAACTGTAAAACATACAATAATAAATATACGATCGTGCACACTGAAGATTTCGAATATTTTGATGGTGTGCGTGGCATGGACATTTTTTGTCAATAATTCTGCAGATATTCTTTTCTATGTATATTTGCAAATATTAATCATTGATTCACCATTTCATTCAAAATATTCCCCGCTATCGCTTATCCAAAACTCGCGCCCACGCGCCCAATGGGACAGAAGTATAACAGTAATACGAAACAGTGCAAAAACAAAAACTGGCACAATAATCACGCAATGCGGTGCAGATGTAACCACCTTGACCTGGAAACTTGACGCATTGCGACCGCGCTCTCCTTACTGTGGCCCAGGCTGTCCCAATGAATCCCACAGACTGAAATAAAAATACGCTCACATCAGACACTCATAGTCTCATACCCACGCAATAGGATTCCCTAAAATATGTTTCGTTGCGGGTAGCAAGGAGCATGGACAATGGATATTGGTACACAAAATGAGACATCCAAAACAGCCTCGATTTGTGAACAAACACTTTTACATCACGTTGATATACCGGCCGGGAATTAAACACCGCTCATGTCCTCACTCAACACGTGGAAAAGGGTATTATTAATTGTCAGAAACATGTTTTTTTTATGTAATAAGCAGGCAGACAAGCAGACGGGCCACCTGATTGTAAGCAGTCACCGTCGCCCATGGATACTCGCAACACTAGAGGCGCCACCAGTGCGCTGCCGATAAGAAGGAAGTGATAGACCCGCTTCTTGAAGGTCCCCATATCGTAGCATCTTAATCTTAATCTTTAACAAACGCGACGAGAGTTGCAACGCTGCTGGTTTCCTAAGTCCTAAGCACGCCCAGTGAGTAACCGCAAACAGTAGACACGCCAAGGTGTACGCACTCGTTATAATACCGTTCAGTATTTCCGCAGCCATTAGCAGAAGCCCGGGGCGCTCCCGCACCGGATCGCAGTGCGTCAGATTTCAGGTCAAGGTAACGCGTCAATTACGATCCGTTCCAATATTCGATTCACCTACGTCTAAAACTATTCTGAGCTATAGTTCTCCATCGGTAAGCAGGTGACCGCACAGGAGAGAGCTTGACTGAACGTATGTGGGCGATGGGAGTTTGAAAGTAATGGAATATGATAACTATGTCCGAGATAAACATAGCTCCGTCGTTTTTATGAGTATGGTAATGGTTAAATATTTCTTAAAACTGAAAGTTTAGTTAACGGATATTTTGTTTAATAATATGCAGTACATGCAATTTCGTCAGAAAATTTATAGGATTGCCTACTATAAAACAGTACTCTGGAAATCTTTTGTGCTTTACGTTGTGCAAAATAAGATTTTTAAAGCCTCAGGGCCTGTAGGCAAAGGCTTGGAAAGCACACAGGAGTTCACATAAAATCCTCTTTTCCAACCTTTTAAAATAATCATCAATTTATTAAAAAGTTTGTCATAACAAGGGTTATAAAATGAGCTTTAAATATACAAGTGATGTCATGACAAAAACACCAGCCCTACCTGCTACACACCCTATGATAAAGGAAGGGGTGGTCGTAATGAAGGGGTGACCGCTTACGTCACTACGGTGAGTCACGTGACCTTTGGAGAGTGCTTTACTTGATAAGGACTTCTGTCCTGTGGCAGATGAGAAGATATGAAAAAATAATAGGTAGTACTAATTGTTTACTTGTATCAAAAGAATTTTTTGTGTACCTACCTACTGTAGTACGACCATTATTTTCGGAATTGCAATTATTGCCGTTTATCATACGTACGCGTATAAAATAATAAATTAGAATTCCTACTTTATTATTACATTAAACGGGTCCCGACTGTTATTCCTTCTATGGTTTAGTCGTTCAGTAATTATTTTTTTGGCTTATTTTTTTCATCTTAGTTTTTTTACGCAGTCGGGTTTTTGTTTTTTTTTTAATTTTCTTTTTCAGTTTTTACTTATGATTCATTTAGTTCTTAAATTAATTTATTTAATTCGTAATGTTGTCACTTCATTAAGGGAGATTATAATAAATTTTACCGACAAAATGGTTTAAACAACTTTATATCGTTATATATTCTAAACTGTTACTAAAAATGATGAAAGGAACATAAAAATCATTTTTGAATACCTATTCAACGAAACCCCACTCGATAGATTTTGAGAAAAAACTCACACTCACAATTAAGACGAATCTAACGGCATTTCTCAAGCTGAAATCAATCAAGCCGTTTAGGCTAGATAGCGTGCCAAAGAAATATATAACATGTACATACATACACTAGAAAAACATAACCCTCTTTCTGGCGTAGTCGGGTAATAATTAGGCCTATTAGTAAAGTTGATGGAAAGTTTAGTTGGCCATAGACTTTAATAACCACTTGCAATAAGGAAGACTGCATACATGATTACTGCCTGCATCAATAAAATATATTAGTAATCTAATAACGCAGTGTTTTATGACCTGATCGTCTTTCTTAGATATAAAATAATATATTGCTTTTCGTATTTAGTACGTACATGACAATTATTCGTATTTCTTGTAACTAAGCACGTTACTTCTACTTTACACCATCTTTCAAGAATCAGTCATTAGAATGAGTCATTAAAATCAGATTAAAAAATCCGTACCTGACTATGTGCTTCCTTTTTGTCATCGTATGGTGGTTACTTTTGTATTATGTATGTATTTAAGTAGTTGGCGGTGACCACTTACCATCCAGGATCCGAATCGATTGTTATAACTATGTGGCGACAGACATTCTGTATGCACGTATAAATGGCAGTTGGCACGTCACCTAAATCACGCTATCGAAGTTTCCTACAATGCTGTCATATTATGATGATAATGATGATGGCATGATCACTTATCCTGGCGGAAAAACATGGAAGCTCTTTACTAAAGATATTAGATAATGTATATTTTACTTTATACGGTGCACAAAAAGCTATGCTAGGAATGTAGCAAGCTATATTCCTAGCATAGCTTCTTGCGCACGGGTAACTTTACCTTTACCGCGGAGGCCCTTATGTACTAATTTTATTCGGCAAACTACAAGGCAAACGTGCGCTGTGTATCATAATATTAAGGTTAAATTATTTATCATGCTGATTGCATCTCAAGCAATGGTATAGCAAGACTCATCTTTACCCTTTACCCTATCACGTGTAAACATTATCTTCTACCAAATCAACACATTACTCTGATACAATGGTTTATGGAAAGAAAGAAAGAAATAAAGAAACATTTATTTCGCCATGGAAAATAACATGGTACAAGGTTAAAACAAATGTGTGACACAATACATACATATATTTAGTGGGTAGTTGGGTACCATGTCACCTGACGAAAAAGGACTACCCTCAGCCTGTGCCATGGAACGGCTAGGAACCACGGCTGCTGGTTTACAGTGTAGTCCCCTTTTTCGCGTAGTTCCACATGTGGTGTCTACCCTATTAATATTGTATATTAATATTAATTTAAAAGCAGAACAATCCAATGTTGAAGATAATTTACAACTTTATTATTTACTAATTTTATGTGTTGTTTTATGGCTTGAAAAAGCAGACGGTGCTTTTTAGTCAGCCCATCTGGCTATAAAAAAACTAATTTCGCTATAGCCCTGAGCCAGAGGGGTTAAACCTCGCCTAATTCCACTAAGTAGTGATATGACTCGACGTCACTCATCGCGCTGACATGGTTCTCGCACTTTCTCCCAACTGCCGCTTTACGTATGCTCCACGGCCATGTGTTCCTACGTCGCGGTCATACCAACTACATGCTACACAAATTAGCAGAAAAGAAATTATTTTTCGTTTATGGACATACAGCGTGCTTGTATTGGCAATACTGAGGATTGAATCGGTATGCATTATTTATAATATTGCTTACCAGGGGATCGCAATCCGAAGAACCGGTCGGTGGATCTTGCATCACTATACGATTACCGGATCCGGTATCCGGTACCGATGTACTGGATCTCCATCGATTTGTGACATAAATATTGTACATGGTATAATGTGATGATTATAAATATCACATTACACACAATCATCACATTAGTACCCCGACTGAATCCCTACCCTACTACAAATCATTACAACGCATACACATACAAACCGCTAAAGTGTAAAGTGACCGCTATTACATGTCGGTGACCAGATACGTTTGTGGTCGGATGCCACTTCATGAAATATCAATTTTTGCCTCATTGCGGATGATTCATGCATCAGGTGGGCATTTGTTTACAAGTTTCCTTCGGCTCGTTTGCCGGCTGTTTCCATAAAAAAAAACACTTCTGTATACTGTAAAAAAAGTTATAGCCCGTTTATGATGCGGCCGGGAAGACTAAAAAGAAGAGGAAAGGAAGGAAGGAAGTTTTTTAGCATTCATCTGTTCGGAAATGGTTGTTTTTTTTCATTGACATCAATTGGTTCCCAAAGTGAAAAATAAATAATATGTCAATTTATGTTTTTCTCGTGTTAACTTTCTTGGCACAGTTTTTCCAAAGCGAAGCAAGGGCGGTTCTAGTAACTTCTTATAATATGGAGCTTTTAGGATGCTTGTGCAATAACGTAATTGGTTTAAATGTTCGTCTCTCTCATGGGAAAATCGAGTTCCAATTTTCATGCGCGTCTAATTTTCAGGCCGTCGGAAAAATATCGTGAGAAAATCTTTACAAAAAAAAGGTGAAGATTAGCCTATTTTAAGATTGTTACAAATGGTACAATTGACCACCTATTAAAATTTTGCCACTTATTACAGCAATTTGCCATAATCCCTTGTCAGCTCGTATATCAGCTATTTACATATAAAAAATACTAACATAAACTACTTGTTAGCAAATATTTGCATATTTGTACCAGCCGAAATCCAACGGATGCATTGAGCTAAGCTTGCCATTTGTACCGTAATATTTTTTAGCTAATAAACTCTAAAAAAAGCACGCGACACATTAACAGAGAAACCTCGTACAATTAAGTTAATTGTGATCAAGGTATTAAACGCCACCGTGTTATGGTGTTCGGAACCAGTTCGCAGGCGAAGCGAGGAAAGTGGAAAGCGGCGTTCCGGAGCTTCGGACGTGATCCGCGCTGCCTTGGACCTTGTTCTATTGAAAACGATTGTTAAAAATGAGAATCATTAACATTTCCATACACTGCACCCCGTGGCTTTTTCACAGTAACATTTGGATATGACCATTCCAAGACTCTTTGTTTGAGATGTCGATATGGATTTTCAAAATGTTACTTCTCTCGGTTGATACCAGGTTGATACATCTTAAAATGATAAGTTGACGATATGACGAAGCCAAGCATTTAGTAGTGAGAAAAGCAGGGTGCTTTTCATATCGAATAGATGTCTACCCCGGATTGAATTCCTTACATGCATTTTGAAATTTTCTAATCCCATCACAAAATAAATCATGATTTTTCAAAGACCCCACAAAAAAAATAATGAATTCCTCTTAACATCTCTTAAAATTATTGGGATCCTTGGTGTCGACATATCGAATGAAGTTCAGTTTCCGGACCACTTTGTTAGTAAGGCCAAACTAGCTGAAGAAAATTGGGAGTGCTCAACAGAGCTAAGCAGTACTTGAAGACTAAACACAGGCATGCTTTACAAGGCGCAATCAGGTGACCCGTCTGCTCGTTTTCCTGTTCTATATAATACTACACTGAATTGCCTACCTTTTCTTTTACTGTAACAGTAAAAGTCAAAGGAGAAAGAAAAGAAGTCTGTGCATTTAACCTTTACCTTTTCTTTCGCTGTCCAAACGAAATCAGACGAACGTTATTGTTCTAAAAAATACTTTGTGGTCCTAGTTAAACCCAACAAAGGGCCAGCTTATCTCTTCCGTGTAATTGAGGGCAATTAGGGTTATGGCCGGCAGATTAAATTGAGTGTAGGAGCGTTGTGTCATAACATAACTCACCGCGCAAACAACAGATAATTTTATAAACAATCGCCGTCCGCCATTGAAGAATCCATCAAACAAGGTCGACACGATATTATGTTTCGGGAAATTTTAAAAGATTTCCACTTTCCAGATTAAAAGTAGACCAGGTAATATAAATAATATAATACGTAAATGTAATCAATGGGATTTAACAATGTTGTTCATGCAAAGTGCATAAAAATTAATGTGTTTTGTAGCTATTTGGCTGCTTTTTCTTGCTATACCGTACCCTCAGTGGAAAAGAGGCATAAAATGAAAATTGCAATTTTACAGGAGAGCAAAAAAACTATTAAAATATCAGTAATAGTCAAAGGAATTTACATTACGATTTCCTGCACAAAACCGTCAAGATTAATGATAAAAATTTGAAAAAAAATGACGAAAAAATTGTACTAATCTTAGTCTTCATATTCCCCCGCACAATAGCGGCTTATTGTGCGGGGGAATATCAAGACTAAGATTAGCACACGACCGAAGCGTTCTATCATGTGTCGGAGCGATACTGGAAATTATCCTTAAGATACTGAGGAGAATTAGGATCATTTAAGATGGAAAACAATAATAGGAGGATTCTAGAATTACGCCTCTGTCGAATGGTGAGCCATTTCGTATATTTTTAATTTTTTTTTCATCCAAAATGCGGTGCGCCACGATCCTATGTTCGCAACATTATGCTAATGTAAGTATACATACATTTTAAATTATATAAAGTTACTCCAAAGCAACAGCTCACTCCATAGATGATTATTTCCTTATCAGAATCTAAACTACCGATAACAACGATTAGTAAATCGTATAATTTAAGTCGTTACTAATAAATCTCGTTACGTAAAGACCTTTCCCTCACGTTACATAATTATCAATTATTATATCATCTGTAACTACATATCTATCTATAGGGTGGTGCAAAAGTTGTCACCCGATCTTCTTTGATTGTATTTTTTTAATAAATGAAAAACTATTACCTATACCTATAAGTACCCTATAGTATGGTATAGGGTACGCGAAGAATAAAAAAAATCATCTTCACGTTTATACCTGCAAGGAAGGTTACCCTGAAAAAAATATTTTTCAATATTTTATTCTACGATTCTGGAGTTCCGACAGGGTGATAACTTTTGCGTCATCCTGTATAAGTACGTTATTTTTATAGGGAAGTAGTAAATTGACGATCAATGCAGCCAAATGCGGCCACTGCAATGGCCAATAACCTATGAGCTAACATAAAAGTAAAAAAGATTTGCTCTTGGATTAACTGTTAGAAAAACGAAGCACCTATAAGTCTTCACTTCAACTTCTGTATGAGAAGCAAGGGCAAGAAACTCTCAAGGAGAGTCCCAGAGTCCCAGACCCAGCTACTACGAATTCATTTTCTTAGGTACCTTACAAATAATCAACTGGCTGGCCACAATTACTTTATTCTTCTTCTTTTATGGCCGGCAACACATCTATTGCCCCCCACGACACAGGGAATCCGAGTGTGGGGCTAAGAATGTAATAATTAATAACATGTAATAATATATTTTTTTTACTTTTCATTAATAACGAGAAGTTTGAACCTAGTTTCCCACAACACAGGGTATCCTAGTGTGGGAACTGGGAGCTAGTGATCAGGATGCCTATGTAACAAAGGATACGCAATAAATATTTTTTCATTTTCAACTAATAACGCTTCTATTTTTTATGGTGTTTCTGATATTCATGAGTGTCGATGACCATCAATCAACTGGCTAGTCGGATCGTTCGACAGCTATAAAATTAACATTAAAAAAATTATGATATCGTTATATCGTTACAAAAAACTTCATGTCATGCAAATTAGGTACCTAGTACCTACATAAAATAAAACCATTAATAATATTTTTTCAATCAAACAACTAACAGTACAATGATTACCAATGCAATCGTATCTATAAAACTATATGGCGTCCAACATCGTTCAATAAATATGCAAATTGACTACGAGGTCTACGCGAATGGACGCCTCGTTCTTTATCCAGCCGACATAACTGTACCGGGTTCGATTCCCAGGCCACTTATTATTCTAATCAAGTTTTGATGGGTGTCTATTACATTCTTCATTGTAACACTATCGATATTTATCGATATTTTTAAAATACCAACAACGATGCAGTGGGTGCACAGGTAAACAGGAATTAGGTTCCCGGTTTTATGACGGATATTCTCTTTGAGGGCCTTAAGAGTCTGAGGCTAGTTGACATAGACTCGTGAGTAGTGACTTCAAGAAACCCCACCAAAAACCCAAAAGAAGTCGAGAACGGCTAAATTGGGTGATCTTGCCGGCTGATGCAAATAACCAAAACGAGAGATTTTATTACGATTATTCCGCGTTCTTGACGAGTATAGCGAGTCATGTCTTATTAACGTGTATTTTGTATCTCTTTACTTCCCAAATGTCACAGCAGAATTAATATTTACCGCCATTTGCAAAAATTATAGCATCTTCCGATAGGGTGATGACTTGCGCCACCCTATAGTATTCTTCATGCGTTTGTCACCTTTAAATAAGTATAAATATGGTGCCTGATATAGCTTGGTGTTATTAAAAACTGCTCGAAGTAGCCTGTGTAACTCGAAATTCCAATATTCGCGTCAGTATGCCCATCCGCACTTGCTTAACGGACTATGACCTTACGGTGTTTCCCCTCCATTGTGAGAGGAGACTCAAGTCTAAGGGGATAATTATAGATTGAGATGATGATAATGATTTGAAGGTTATCGGAATTAGTACACAGGAATCTAACATTTACACTTTCTAACTGACCGCGGTCCGCGACCTGATTCTGCTATTAGCAGATACAATTAACGATCATCTAATTGAGAAAGCGGTAAATCTAGTTTACTTGAACCTGTACACCTTCAAGTAAAAGTAAATTAAATACAAGAAAAATAAGAAAAATTTTTACGTTCATGAGTGTATCTAAAAAAAAGATGCGCATGATTACTTAAATGATTTTGAATTTTGATAGACGCTATAGTATGCAAAGGATGACCTTTTCACTCGGGTAATGGTGTTTCGAGGTGTACTTGGGCCCTTTGGATAAGGCCATTAATGTTTTTTTACATGAAAATATTGGGGGAAAATAATAGTGACGTTCAATGTATTATACTACTACTAAACCTAGCTCGTTTTGCTTTTGTAGACTTAGGTGTTCTTTATTAGATGGGATATAACATATGTATATCCTAGCTGACTCAGCAAATGCTATTCTGCAAAAAATTTCTGGTTAGGGACACTCTAATCATATAGATTCTAACGGTATGAAATATACTTTATGACTTATTCTAATATCTACGAAAAATACACAAAAAAAATCATAAAACTCGGTAGAGCTGTTTCAGAGGAGTACGACCACAAACACTGTGACATGAGATTTTCATATAAATATAGGTATACAAAATACACAAAAATTGTCCAACTCGCTGTCATCAGACAATAAATACGAAAACTTATATGCAATGTGTTATATTATAATATTGACGACCCGTGTGGCGCAATGGTTACCATGCCGGATCGGTGCGCCAAGGGTTCTGGGTTCGATTCACAGCAAGGCAGAAATTTGAATGATGAGTTTGAATTTCTGTTCTCGGTTTGGGTGTGAATGTCCTTGTCTTGTGTGTTGTCCATGGCACCCACGACACAGGGAATCCTAGTGTAGGGCTATGAGTGTGAAGCGTTATTTATTTATTTATTAGATTAAGTTAAGACTTTTAAGTGGTGTATCAAGATAGTCCTCATCTTGTTACTTGTTTATGCACCAATTTTTTAATTACTTGTCCACCACTCCAGCACCACAATGTGAAAATTATATTCAATTTCATCCAGAAAATTTTACAGGAGGCTTTTTTGCTGACTGTTCTTACAAAATATTTGGTTAGAAACCTGAGAATAATAATTTTTGTAATAGCACCACATGATGTAAAGAATCCATCAACGCCAACACAAAAAACAAAACAGGATTGTAAAAATTTTTTTGGGCTGTGTATGGGTTGGTAAGTACTTTGGTATTTCTCAATTTATGTTTTAAAACATGTGTTAAAACATACCAAACAGAAAACAACAATGTGTCATTATAAGGATAATCAATTCTCAGAATAGCTTCTGAATTATTATTTTAATGAAATTAAAAGTTTTTTCTATATATTTCTATATACTTACATTTGTGTGAAAATTCGGAGCCTGGAGGCTCTTGTTATGGGGACATAGGCTTTAATGATTGCGTGGAAGACTTCAGGTGGTAAGAGTTCATTAGCTCAGAGGAACGAAGATTAGTTTGACTAATCATTTTGCTTTTTAATATAACTAAAAAATGTGCTAGTATTTTAAGTAAAATAAAAAGGTATAAACATGTTTAGGTTCAGATAGAAATTGTACTAAGAAATATTTTTACCTTCACTGTGGGGGGTCAGAAATGTATCTTCTATCCGCAAAATCCATTGGTCACTGACTCAAACTTCATCTTTACTATTTAGAACAATCACACCTTAAAATAAAATTTTACGCTAATGGATTAAAAGATTGCCTTATAAGTCTTCAAATACACACTACACTGATCAGATCAAAAGATGTTTATGAAAACAAGGGAGTTCACGCCCGATTCGTTAGTTTTCTTCAGCGAAAATTGATTTATCGTAACGCGCTTACACTCGGATACATTTTTCACGGATATCATTAGTTTCGTTAGCACGTTCGATACCTTTACGTAGATTATTGACACTAATTTGTTATTTTATTTACGCGAACAAACGAGCTGCAGGTTCAAGTTGCAAGTACGACGAGTCAACAACCGTTTGACAGCTTGCACACCCGCGCACCCGCACAGCGCCAATGATTGAAGAAAAAAAGCACAGCGCACACATAGGCCCTGAGTGTAGGTAAATTGCGACGCTACGCCATTTTGTTACCATATGTGTATTTAATTCTCCCCAAAATCGAACAGTAAATTCGGGTAACATTTAATTTTTGTAACTTGTAAAATCAAGTTAAAAAAAACTCTAATTATAATAATTATTAGTTCATTTATGTATGTCATTAAATGTCTGTATTTTTTTACGTTCAATTATGGAGTATATACGTAGAGGTAAGGAGAGCTATCTCTGTCTGTGTATGACTTTCGGGTATTTTGTCATTGGGTATTATATAGTGTATAATCTATGTGTATGACAAGTGTCCGTAAAACCGCGTCCAATAACGGGTGGCGCTGCGGTGCGCTAGGGTAAATTTTATTTATTACACTCAGCAAACTTCACTCCGCACTTCCGCAGCTCCGTAGCTACAACAGCATCAACAGTTATGTTCATATCGTACTTATTGCGACGCCAGCGCTACCTATTGGTGTAGGATGGCGGTAGGAACTGGAATCTGGAACTAATTCTATTTTCAGTAAACAGCTGGACATTTTTTCAACTTTCCCCTCATTCATATGAGGGGAAACATGACAACATTTATTTGTCTGTTTTGTCTGTCGAATTATGAATTTTACTATAATATTGACATCTCCTAATACTTGCCAAGTTTACTATTATTTAACTTGCAGATGTCAGCACTTTTGATTTTTTAATGTCTGTCTGTACTGAATGCTAGAGGGCGTGAAAATGATAAAATTATTTATATATAGTTGTGGTGTGCTGGTGTGTATTATAACATTTCTTGGGTTGCCCGGTTGTGTTGAAATGTTGAATTTATAAAATTCCTAATTTCATATAATTATTTGTTAGATGGCGGTTTTATACATTTTTGGCAAAGAGATAAATGGAATTTGAAGAATGTATGTCTTTTTGGGGATCCAAAGAGCCTTAATGAGACTTATATGAGACTCATGTGGAATAGATCAATCAAATCAAACTATATGAGATTTTGAAATGCTGCCAGTGCAAAATTTTTTTTAATAAATGTTATGAGCATTAAGACCGTAGTTTGTAATTAAGCATATTTTTTTAAGTGTCTGGACTCTGGAGTAGGTTGATATCTGAAATAGAGCACCTAGAGTCAGCCAACATAATAAGATTACGAAATGTCGCTATACCAAATTATTCAATGTAACGGAAAGTTTCCTAAAAGCAATAAATATTGATCTGTATTCCAGACTCTGGAATATCTGAAATGGTACCTTAACAGCTGATCTCTGGGAGTCCGAAATCCTACACGTGCTCTTCCTAGGTTTTTTTTTTATTTAAGGTGTCTTAAGCGTAAGCATGAAATCGGAAAGCAAAAACTTTTAAATTAAAATGTTTATTGCTGAAATAAATTGTATAATTATAACATCAGTTTATTATTCTTATTAAAATAAATTAAAAAATATAGGCTATCAAGACAAGTGACATTATATTTTAATTAAAATTATTATCACAGTTAAATAAAGAAACACCTGTCTTACGTTTAATGTATGTAAACAATAAGTAGGTTGTGTTTCTAATACATCTGGATTATGATATCATCTGACTATGGAGTGTAAAGGTTGCTGACGCTAAAGGCGCCCTGACAGAAAATGCTTGTTGTCCGACTTTATATTAAGATGTACTTGGTAGGTAAAATAAGTAATTATTTTGTTTAATAAAAAATTGTGTGTGTCAGCTCCGACACTGGAGTTTAATGCCATCTAGTTTGCAATCATCAAATCAGTAACAACCAAGATTATTACAACGCAATCTTTTTTGCAATTGTTAAATCAGAACCTAGATGGCGTTGTTACTGATCAGTAACAACGAATTACAAAACTAACGCATAGTGGAGATAACGTAACGCAGAAAGTTTAATTTTAGTCTCCATTTTTATACCCTGGGCCTATATATGAAAAACGATTCTGAAGGAGTTAAACTCCAATATTATTAAACCAAATTACGCCATTGCAAACCCCAGCCATGAGTGATCCCGGAAGAAAAAGCGGCAAGAATATCCTAAGCAGTTTTTTTGTAGAAAAAAGTTTACGTGTGTTATAATTTATCTATACAGAAGCATGAAGCTGCCTCCTTTATTGCTGCCATCATTTTTACGCTAAATTTGCATATGAACAATAAAAATATCTAAAGGTTGCACATGAACAACAAAAATATCTAAAGTTATGTGGATAACCAAATAAAATCTATTCTACAAACAAAGCCATGAGTTTGGAGGACACTGTGTCCTTCTCTACGCCGGGAAAGACATATCCCCGCTTGGCCAGTTCTTCGTAGCTCATCTCGAAGACGTCTTCGAAACCAGCCTTCTTGGCCACCGCCTGTGAGGCCGCAGCCGTGAACACAGTAGCTGTTACCTTGATCCCCAACGCTTTGCAGAGAGGGATCCTGGAAGAAATTGTGAATTTATCAATGAGGGTACCTGTACTCTCTATGCGCCATTGAAAGAGCCACAAGCTGAGTGGCTAGCTGCAATTTGGTGCAGACGTGAGCTTTGCGTACCTATTACACCTTAATACAGAGTAAAACGTGTCTATTATTAACAAATGAGCAGGATTAGATGGCGTCACAGATTTAAAAGATGATTTTCACGTCCGTGGTTGGTGTATAATGTATAAGTCGGTAATGTATCGTTATAATGTATCGTTATAATGCATCGCCATGTCCGTAAGAATATGGTTATGGACACCGTCCGCTTTGCCTATGGCAAACTATAATGCAACAGAGATATCTCTGAACTCTGAAGTGAATTCCGGCAACGAAAGAAAGAATGTTTGCTTCTAAGTAGGTATTTGATTAGTTACTTATTGTGAATACTCGTAACAAAATTATTGTCTCAAATGAATATCCCGATGAGTGGCATAAATAAACACTATTTGCATCTTTAAGATTTAGACAAAATTTGGATCCATAAATGATAATTAGAAAAAAAATCATATTACTAAAAAAAATAAACAGGTAATTTACAAGAACTTTTATTTCCTAATACGTTACATCACAAGCAAATAATTACGAGGACGTAAGTCAAAAGTTATCAAAATATTAAAATCTCGTCCTGTCTGTTTTATCCAGTTTGTGGCGTTGTTTGCAATCAACTTTAACAATTTTCTTCTCGGTTATAACATTTCTCTTTATATGATGTATCGGCTGTGCGAAACCGAACTCTAATTCACAGTAATATAGATGTTTGTTTCTATCAGCCGGGTTGGGATAGTAAGCAGCATGTAGGGTACCGTCCACGTCATAAATTTTAACATCCGTGTGCTGAAACAATACTCCACTTATTAACATTCTTTCTATCACTTCGCAACTATCATGCGTTATTTTATTCCCCCAAATGTTCAGGAAACGCATGTAATATGACTTCTTCAATGAATTTAACAAATCCAAAACACCATCGTCTGTGAATTTGTTCTTTGATACGTCCAACGCGCGAATTTTCGAGAAAGGTAAACCAAAACTCAAAGCTCTGGCGCCAGTATCCTTAATACCATTTCCTGCTATATTGAGTAATGTGAGTTCTGGTTTACCAGCTAAATATTCACTTAAAACCTCTGCTCCATATTCACCTATTTTATTATAGCCCAAATCTAGGTAAAGCAAAGTTTTATTACATTTTAGACCACGAACAATGTATTCGACATCATGGCCATCGAATTCATTTTTCTGCAAATGAAGTTCTATAAGTGTCTGATTTCTTTCGAGTAGATTTTCTATGTGGTAAGCGAACCATTTGCTTTCATATGAATACCGGTTAAACAGTGGGATCAATCGGCTGAAATCTAGTACTTTTAAGGTAGTATTCGCACCGTAGTCCATTCTTAGTGCGGACATGATGTGAGAAACGCTGCTCAGGGTCTGATCTGTTTCCCCAATATCGCAGTATTCAACAGAGTTGTTATCCTTTAGAAAAGCCGCGAAATATTCCCCTCCCTTTGTCCCGAACTTATTGCCGTTAACTCTCAAATATTTAAGCTTGACTAGCTTTGCATATTTCGCTAGATTTAGCATTGATACATCAGTTAAATCATTATTCATTACGTTTAAATTAATTACACTAGATCTGCCTTTAACGAGTAGTTTTTTTAATAATTTAAAGAAGCCTACATCAGTGATTTCATTGTAGCAAAGGTCGATCTTTGTGATTCGGCGTGGAGTTTCTCTGACGTACAGACAGATCGCTCTGATGTCTGTATCTTGAATTCTCTTCCTGAATCTATCATGTAAATCTTTACCTCGTAAAACTAAGTAGCCACTACCATCGGAGTTTCTTTCTGTGAATAAATTGAGTCGTATTTTATTTATTTCGCCAACTTCTAACGGTTTTGGGCACCCAGTTATTTGTTTCAAGAGTGCCTCCGTGTTACATATGCATCGTCTTTGCTTCTTCCGAGGTGATTTTTGCTGCATTTTTATTTGGTTTATTGATTTAAGTACATTAAAAAAGTGTTGAATAATATAAAAATATAAAATGTTGTTTTGGTGAAATGAAATAGATTTTTGAAATGTCAATAGAAATTGACACAAAATGTTTTAACGAAAGTTTTTTTTAATCTAGTGGGCAATGATACCAAGGCAACTTATTACAAAGTCGTTGTGCCAAATCTTCTTTTGAATTTAAATCCACTTAAATAGGTATAACAAACAAAACCATACAAAAACAAAGTTTCACGAAATTAAGTACCTAAAACTTCAGGTTCATTAAAAGTTTGTTTTTATGTTTTATTTTCATGTTGATGTTTCACAATTCACAACACAAAATTTTTAATGATTCTAGGAATTGTTTAATACCAAGTCCGTGTTTGGAAAAGGACAAAATTTTCTGGGACCTACTAATAAATACGAATAGGAATACGCACATAATGATATATTCACTTTAAGTATTATTCCAGAAATATGACAAATATGGAGCGTAGAGTTCGCTTCGGAATGCCGAAGTCAATTCCAGAGCCATTCCAATAGTTTAATAATATACAATAGAATACCGTTCATAGGTGGGATGATGACATTGTCTTGTAATGTGCAGCATTTCTTAATAAATGCCTACGATACATTAGTACTAACGATGAAAATATTAATTAGATAACTAACTACATATTTCAATATTATGTCTTTATTAATTTATATATTAATTTATATTGCTTTTCCTGTTATTTCGCCATGGGATACCTATTATATTTTCTATATTTATAGTACCCGAATATAATGGTAATTCCATATGGTAAATTCCATAGACACGAATTAGAATCTGAGCTCCTGTAATGAACACTTCATTACAGCAGTCATTGTTTATTCTTCATATCTCAGATTACAGCAGTCTCTGCATTAATTTTTTTACTAGAAAAGTATTCATGGTTCCTACTTACAAACTTTTTTAGTTGTTCTTACATACATTGCTTTTACTATTTCCAGTGTCTCCATGTATGGTGACGTATCTAGGACTTCATCAAAAGATATTTTACCGCGCCAACAGAATCTCCTTCCCTATAGCCATGCCACGCCAAGCGGGGTCCACTACCAGACCATAAGCAGTGAGGTACTTGTCCACTCCATAGCGTTCGAATACGTCGGCTCCATGAGCCACTGTGTCCACTGCACCGAACAGCTTCGCCCAAATCTTGTCGTCCGTCTGAAACAAGCGAGGAAAATACATCCGATGACTTAATTTTGAAATAAAACGCTCACAGTCATAGCCACACTAGGATTTCTTGTGTGGTGCGTGATATGGATAACACACAAATAAGCACTCAGACCAAGAACAGAAATTCAAACTTATCATTCAAATTTCCACACCGGATTCGAAACAAGAACCATTGCGCCACATGGGTCATCAAATATAAATTTTATTCATATTAATCAAGTTACGTCCAGACTACGAGTAGGTATTATTATGTTCATACTCCTTTTTAATTAAGAGTTCATGATAGACCTGCTTAGCAATGAATTGAACTGAATAGTTCTGCGAAAATGAACTTATTTGTTTCAAGAGTGCCTCTGTGTTACATTTGCATTGCCTTGGCTTCTTCCGTGGGGATTTTTGCTGCATTTAGGTAGTATTTAGATTTGTAGGTAGTAGCTTCGATTCTATACATTCTGTATTTATTAATTAAACGAACAAATTCAAAGAAATTCAAAGAAAGTAAGAAAAATTTGAGGTATATCTTTAGTCCTGGCACAGAAGAAATAATAGTACATAATATATTATATGTCCTGGTCCTTAAGATCTTAATCTTCATCTTCATCATCTTAAATAAACAGATAGGGAACGTAATGAATTTACCTTGAAAGGTTCCTCTTTGTCGTCTTTGCAAGCGACTGTCAGCACATTAACACCTATGATTTCTGAACTTTGATCGTTGTCCTCCACACAGACGACAGACAGTTGGTCTCTGATGGTGTCTCGCCAGAGCTTTTGCAACTCAGCCAGTGCTGTTGGATGATTCCGAATTCCTGGAAAGAATTTGTTTAGGCAATCCATACTTACCTTCAATTCGATACAGTCACAGACCAACAAATACAGTGAGGCACCCCTAGTAATACCAACTCCTCTATTCGTACAAGTATCAAACGCACACATTGACACCATGCTGTTATTAATCGGCCGCCATTACCGCGTCGGACCGCACTAAAAATTACGCACAAAAGGTAAGCGGGCGGCGCGGCGTCACTCTCGAAAAGACAAGGTGACGTCCGGGTTACTTTCATGTCCGTGGGTACAGTGTAGATAGAATAGTACTAAGTGAACATTCCATCAGGTAGAAAACATCTGTTAGGGCTGTAATTTATAATAAAGTAGGAACCAAGGGTTGTCCATAGCAATTACATACCCGTAAATGTTGAGCATAGAGGACAGTGAGTCTATAAGATAGTATCGGAGTAGTATCTTAAAAAGCTAATGCTGGCCAAGTGGTATTAATGCATATTTTTGAGAAAATTATGGAAGACACATCCAAGTTAAGAAAAATATTTTACCTACATAATTTTCCTTATATCTCCCATATTAGGAACTGACTAACACTGACTGCCTGGAAATCGGACTAGAATCAAGTTACTGGTTGGAAGTGAAATACTTTATACATGATAGGAGACGACATGTGCTACAGGCGATTATGTACTTTCAAAACTTTACCAATACATCGGCAAGGTGGCTCATGGGCAGTGAAGTAAGTAGACAGCAAATCCATGGCCGGTTCCACCTGCTCCTCTGTCATATCTTGGACGCGCAAGTTGATGTATGTACCAGAGCGCTCGACGCTGAACTGCCGCCAGGTTGTCGGCAGCTGAATGGACTGGGGCCTAATGAACACCATCTGAGGAAATGGTTGGTCGTGAAAGGCTATGAAATATCCAACGAGCATAACACAATCATCACAATTAACTTCTGGTTTTATGGAAATAGCCATGGTCGCCCATGGACATCAGAACAGTTGTCATTGATTTGATCTCCCAAATGCATCACTGTGTTGCCGGCCAAGAAAGAGAGAAGAAAAAGAAAGTTAAATGACCACTTTCAACTATACATCTACTTGGATGAGGTCACGTAAGAATACCCAGATTTATTTTAAGGAGCGAAAGGATTTACGTCCATTTTTCGAGCTCTAGTCAACGATTTGGCACATATCCTACTGAAGCTTGCTTAGCAGGCAACACGTTGGTGTTGCGTTTGTTATGGATGTGGGAAGTGGTGAGTGGTGACTTCAGGTGCTCAATTTCAGCTGTCGATCGACAATAGTGTTGGTACCTCTGAGGGCTAAGATGGATCGCCTGATCAAGACATTTTACTTAGGTCCTTGTCATTGTCACTCAATTAAATCAAAATGGTTTATAAACTTAACTTATATGTATAATCAGATAAATGAATTACATAAAGTTCATACCTTGAAGACGCGGAGGCTGCGAGTCGGGATCTGGCGCCGGTAGCACTGGCGCTCACCGCAGAGGGTTGGAGTAGTTAAGGGAGGATTAGGGTGGTGGTACACTGAGTACAATGGATATTCCAGGGATCATAATGGTTTTGGCAAAGAGGAACCCAGTGACATATCATTAGGTTTTATTCTAAAAGCTTATGTAAAGTAATGATTCAAGTGAAAATACGAGTGAAAATTGGGGTCATTTTGAACTGCTTGATAAATCTTATACATCGTAAAGAATAGTCTTGCAAGTCCATGGGTTCTGATAGTGGAAGCTGTGGAAGCCTAAAGGAAAAAGAAAAAGGAATTATTAAATAAGTATATTTCAGGAACATTTCATAACATTTGGTAGAATAACATGGGCTTCGAGTTGATTGGAGTAGAATTACCGATGGAAATATACCTAGTTAGAAGAAATGTCTTCTCCCACTGTACCAGAGCACATATTTCTAGCTGTCATAAGCTAATCTTAGCCGCTAAACGGAATTTGCAGGCGTTTAATCATGGCATAGTTAAGATTTTTCGAGAGGGTCTCGGGGAAACTGGGTTATTGGGTGCGGCACTGTATTGGTATATATTCAATTTATCGATAGAAATTGGATTACCTACCTATACTCAAGTCAAACTCGGTTCGGACTCGATGTAAACATTGTGTCTGATAGTGTTGCATAGCAACCACAAACAAACAGGCGTATGAAACTTTTTGTTGTAATGTCAGTAACTTATTTTGTTTGCTTTATTTTGTTTGTGTTTTTTTAACAAATCAAGTGCCTTCTTAATGAAAAATGCATTAAAATTAATACATAAATAGTGACTTTACTTGAAACCTAACTTTGATGTCCTAACCTCAAAATGTCCTACATTAGTACGTTTTACTGTGGCATTGTTCGCTATTACTTCAAAGTGACCTGAAGTATTTACAAGAAATTTATATTTGTTGAGGTTAACACTTTCGCAACGGACATACTAAATTAAAGTGTTAAACGCTCGTAGTAGCAACACAACACTTTGGCTGGCAGTTGGTATAGGTGACTGCTAATGGCAAAATAAAACTTCTAAGATGATTTCTTAGGTAAATTAAATCACCAACCTTTGCTTGAAGCTTTGATCACTAATCTTGTGGCAAGGTGACACCTGTGCCTTGCAATGAGCCTAAGTTGGGAATAGGAATAAGGGACTTTATGAAATAAAATGAAAACATTATCTTTACAGGTTTAATTTTTAACAACATCAAATAGTCATATCAGTAACCAGTAGCCTCGCTCAAACCCTTAAGGTTAATCACTCTCTGATGGTGATGTGTCTGATGATGTAGTGTCCTCATTCAAGTCACAGACTTGAATGACAAACCGATCAATGACATCATCAGTTATGCCATCCAAATCACTCATCCTTAACTCTTCTTTCTTAATATGGTTCATACAATTCTGCCATGCTGCAGGTGTAATTAATATAATATAATTCAAATATTAACAGTCCGTTTTCAACAAATCTATTTTCACTTCCTGAAAAGAAAAGACAAATATAATATATTTTGTGATTCATTTATAACTTGTATATAACAGTTATATAAGTCATTCCTAAAATTATACTAAATTACTAAAAATAATTTAAAAATTAACCAAGTTATGTATTTGTGACTTTTTATAATATGTATTTAAGGTTTGTTTTCTTTTTAGATATTGTACAATTATTTTAAACTTGAAATAAGTAAATAAATAAACGGTAACCACACAAGGCACAATGTTAAACGGTAACACATTGTGCCTTGTGTGACACACATAACACATGACTATAACACCCATGACCCGAGTAGAAAATATTTATCTATCACATAAATATTTTCCCCGTCCAGGAGTCAAACTCAGGTCCCCTCACTTTGCAGGCAGGGTCACAGTCATCATGTATATAATATTAAAATTTTCAAGAAACTGAAATACCTACCAATATGCACTATGATTAAGGTTCTTTTAATCCTTTTGACAAGCCTTCTCTATGTGCTTCTCGGCTTGAAGCAATGCTCAAATCTTGCTACATTTTACTTCTTGTATGGCCTGAAATGCATAATATTATAACTTTATTATTTATAACATTCAAATTCAAAATCATAATAGGTGTCACTGATCCACTTGAACACATCATTATTCAAATATTGATCTCACAAATACTGGGCATTTGTAAAAGTAGGGTTTTGTTGCTCTTCCGCCCTTGCACAATTTATATGTATATTAAGTTATGAAGCATAAGTATACAAGTAGCATAACATATCCAAGGAAGACAATTTAATAAACTCAACTTTAAATCTACAGAAATTACCTATTATCAAACAATTAATAATAGGTTATTAATATCCCCCCAAGTCTCACAATGAAGTTTACATTGTATACTTCAGTCAGTTTAAGGGACTAATATACATAAACTACTTTGAATAACTCCGATATTATGGCTTTAATTCACTTGTGTTTACTTGAGTTGTAAGAAATGATACATAAAATTTTCATTAAATATTTACCTTCACTGATCCATGTTTCATCGGTATAATATAATTTACGGCCTTCGTCTCTCATTTTCTTTTATTTTGTTTAAATATTTCCACCTCCACATTAGAATTTTATTTATTTTTATTTCTTGTTATTTATCTCTTCAACTTCAACATGACGTAATGGCGGACGGCTGCGAGCCGGTCTATGGCTACAGAGTACTTAATATTATAACATCTGTGCCCGCGGAAAAAGTAAGTACGGAACGTAACCGTTCTTTTTTTATCTTCTCAAATTAGATACATTTATTTTTTAGTACCTTAATAATAGAAGGAATAATTATGTATAAAATCGATATAGTCTTGGACATAATAAAATGAAGATGGGCTTTAGTAAATTTATTGTAATAAGATTTATTCTTAAGCATACTGCGTGGAATGAAACTTACTTATGCCGGAAAATAATACGACCAATTTGCAGAGCACGTTCGCACAATTATCGCTATACGGTTTTGGTAGTCATTTCTATTTATACACATAGACCAAAACATTATATTTTGTTAAAAGGTTCAAAATTGCTCCTCGTAATTAAGGATGTGGGAGCAAGAATTGTTTATTGATGAAAGTGTAATAAGATGTTGGATTTTACCTCGTTTTCTCTTAGTGTGTTGTTGTTATAGTTCAATGGTGAGTTAATTAAGATGTCACAAATATCATAATGATTATTTAGTTCTATAATACTTATCTGGTGTACGAAACACAAATCAGTTTGTGAAAACCCTATAGAGGAATTTTAATGGTTTGTTTACATCGGGTCCGATTTGAATGTGAACGTAGTATAGAATAGGTTTTTGTTATCTATCTTATCTTATGGTTCGATATTGAGCCTTTTCATTCGTACATATTGAATTGATGCTAGTAACTTTCTTTACTGTAAGGGTAGGTTAGGTTAATATTATTTAATGAAAAACCGGGCAAGTGCGTGTCAGGCCACGCGCAATGTAGAGTTCCGAATAGTAAGATTATCAACTATTACTCATTAACTACTTATGCTACTCGTAACATAGCCGTGATAGTTTTCCCTGTAAATTCATCATACTCCAACTCCAGCCGTTCAGCTAGCAGGGAAGGAGGATACTTGACTCTACTTTAAAGCAAAATATTTCGCAAACAGACAATAATTCCAAAAATGGTCTAAGAAGACCCATAATATTTTTGGAAGACCTTTTCAACGATTTCCCACATTATAGGGTACGCAATGAATAAAAAATTAATCCTCACGTTACCTGTAGGGGAAGTACCCTGAAAAAAAAATTTTTCAATATCTTACTGTACGATTCTGGAGTTTTAATAAATATGAAGGTATATATCCATGCCAAATTACAGTTTTCTAGCACGAAGGGTCTCGGTGCTTTGCTTTCGACAGTCGGACAGACGGGCGGACGGACTGACATGACGAAACTATAAGGCTTCCGATTTTACTTCGGAACCCAAAAAACAGTTAAGTTGTCAATCTTGTTCTTTTTCATACACCCTACAGTATAGAGTCTACCTCTACACCAACGATTTTGTTCACGGAGGGGAGGGTCACACTTCATTCTGACCAAAATAGGCACTTTAAAGCTTAGTCTTTTGAAAATGGATACCTAAATCGAAAAAAGATCTTACATACCCACAATATTTTTGGAAGAAAAATTCAACGGTGCCTAAGCCAGACAATGGGGTAGGCGAGAAAAAAAATTACCCCCACCACGGACGCACAGACATACAAAATTGTAAGGGCTCTATTTTGATTATGAAACTAAATAAACTTGACAAGTGCGAGTTATACTCGCTTGGAGAGTTTCCGTACGTTTATTTATTTATTTATTTATTTATTTTGTACACACAAAAACATTTACAGGATAAATAATTAAGTTGATAAGTATTGACCGTTATTTTTCTATTTTATTTATTTTTTGCTGTTTTTTTAAAACCATAGTCTTCTCATAGGTTTTTCTGTAATATTTATATAAAGAACTTTTCTCTGAATTTTTTTTCAAAATTCTAGCATCAGACGTTTTGAAAATAAGGAGGAATGGTCAATTTTTGGGTTTAATTTTCGTTCTTTCTTGAATAATTTTTAAAAATATCAGTTGTAGAACTATAACAAAAATATATTTGAGATCCTTACAACAAGCCCTTTCATTTGACATACCACACGATACGGTTTGCATAACAGTTTTTGTTTAAATTTGATTTTTTTTCAAAATTCAGTTGCTTACTTTATACCTTCGTCTTTTGGTCACAAAAAAGTACATGAGTACCAATTTCAACTCATTTAGTCCAGTAGGTTCGGAGTAAATTGACTGTGAACGGCGGTCGCCTAGACGCACGAATGATCCTATAAGGGTTCCGTTTTTTGTTTTTTCGTATGGAACCCTAACAATGAGCCTTACCAATTACCTATTTCCATAAAATAATTGCGATGTATTGTATGAATAATTCCGGTCGATTGGGTGAAGCATGTGGAATGAGTTCTAGGCTCGTTCTGTGCTCTGTAATAGGTAGGTATTCGTTCGTAATTAAATCTATAGCAAAATACATGTCCTATTTCAGCACAGTTATAAAATCAAAGACAAGTAGCAGCGTGTCAATGCTCCTGCATTTGCGCCATCTGTAGTCTAATTTTAGTAATTTTACTTCCATTTAGTTTTGCATGTAGCAAAGAGCAAAAGGTGTAAGCCCTCGAGTGCAATACATCATCACGATATCTTTGTTCGTGTAGCGTTAGGGTAAGGGCACCTGTTTTGGTCTAAATTAGGTTTTTAACCTGTCAAGCTTATTGTTGAGGATTATTAAGGGGATTATTGTTGTTAAAAACCAGTCATGTTGGTCACAATGGTTTCGATTTAGTTATAATTATTTATATTCGTTGTCTATTTTCTTGTTACGGAGTTACGGATTTTTTTTGTGTTTACTTCAATGATATTATAACTAAAGATACATTATGCCCTTATAAATCAACCAAAAAATCTGTTCCGATCGAGCTTCAACACACACACGTTTATCTTTTGTTTCATTAAACCGATCACACATTGATAAATTATGTAAAAGGGATGGCACTACTAAAACCATAATAATAGTGAAAAAGACAGCTAGTGTTTGTCGCTCGAGGTCGCTCGCGTCACAGCGCGTCACGAGATCTATGACCAAATGGCACACATTTGCACACTTAGCACACCAACAAATTCAGTACGGAACAGTCAGTAAAAGTTAAAAGAAATATTCGAAATTAGTACCAATATTTAACATAACGTTTTATGTACTTACCTATGGTATGTAATCCATCATTTTTATGCAATTTGGAGATATGATTTTTTCGAAATCTCAAAACAACTCGGCATTTTGGTGAAACTATAGACGGCCCAAAGACGGCCTCACTCACGGCAGCTATCAACTGTATGATTTGAAATCGCTATACTTATGCACATTCGACTGGCGTACTTCTAGCGCCGTGTTGGCATGTCTTGTATATAATGTCATTGGTTTACTTTTAAAAACCATCAATGTTCTCTGGAATCTAGATTCTGACTCAAAATAACTGTCTACGTTCATTATTCACTTGTGAATTGCTATGTTGTTGAACAAAATACTATTGTTCTTACACATTGTATAAGTGTTTTGTCCTGAGCAATAACTTTTGGCATTGAAAACAGAACATTTAAGTTATTGCTTAATATTACGCGTAAGATTATGTACTTAAGTTTCAAAATGTATCTTTTAATTCGTCTTACAATTGTTTAGATACGATACCTAATAGATTTTTCTAATAATAAATACATATTTGGAGTCGTAGAGGCACTGCAGTAGTTAATGTGACCGATTACATCATTATTATTTTATCAAATGGATACAGCCACACACAGAACATCTAATAATTAGTTAGATGTTCTGTGCAGCCACATCATTCAACGTCAACATGTGAAAAACGTTCAATTATTTGGTTAAATCTATTAACCCGGTCTACAGTGATCTCAATTACCTCACTAAGGAAAAGCATACAGTACTTCGTATTTGGCACAAAGCCATTTTGGCGGGAGTCCAGTCCTGCCCAACCAACACTTTAGGGCAGTTCAAAGCTAACTAGACAACAGTTCACACGCAAACAAACACCATTACATTACATTTTGGTGTAATAAGTATAGGGAGTTTGTAAATTAGAGGTTATAATTTTTATCTGACACGCGGGAAAGCACCATTGTTTTTTTTTAATTTCAATTGTTTAGATAAAAGTGATTGTGAAGCTTTGTTTAGTTCGGAGTTAATACTTGAAAATTAAAGGTAAGGTAATTTTTATATATATGTTTTATACACATTATTATCTTATTTAGTTAATAATTTATTTAAATATTTAGGTGTTTTCATTAAAATAAAATACTATTATGGTTATCTAATTCACAGAAGTCTTATCTAATAGTTATGAATATAAGACAAAGGAATTTTCAATTGGCATTTCAGGGTGAATTGTATGTAGCATAAATATGTATAGTTATAGTAGTTACACAATAATGAGTGAGACTTTATGCATTTAACATTACATTGTATGGTATTTATTCATAAATCAATAACATTAAAATGTTTTTTCATATAATAATTTCAGGTTCGTTAACGAAGATATTACCTTTAACTTTTTCCGAAATGTATTATTTACTTACTTAACCTGACAAATAATACAGACTGAACGTACTCTAAAGCCATAGTTGTCTTCTAACATGTGTAATGCGGAAAAATATATCAATCTTAGAATCCTAGATCACTAGAGCCTTTTTAAGGCTTTTTTCCCTTCCTCTCCTGAGAGTCTCTATCATAAAGGTGAATCTACCGTCATTACGCACAACTTTACGTATACTACTATCTTATTATGTAACTCAGTTTAATAATAAGGCTCCATAATTATCTAGCTTTCATGTTGTGCCAGCGGTAATGAGCTACAGGAAAAATATCCTGGATGAAGAAGTAATGAGATATTTTTTACTTAAAGTTCAAATTTTGATTCGTGCATGAGCACATAATAGCTGCTGGCATTGGACGCATAAAACCCTCTAGTAACTACATTGTTTACGATGTCGTATTTCAAAACGTCTGTCCAGTAAAAATGCAATAGCATTAGTTTAATACAATACTATTAGTTTTAATTAATCCATGTACGTCAACAGTTTCAATCACACTTACATACCAAAATCAACACTATAAGTGAAATTTTTAACTACTGTCAGGCATCTATTAGATGCATCTTTAACCAGCACAACTACCCTACAAAAGCCCTACCCAAAAAATAACCTAAAATCGATAAAAATGGAGATTGGAAGATTTGTGATAAATAACTAAGTACTATTTTGATCAAATTACTCATAGATCTGAAAACGTGCATATATAATACCTACATAATAATATGTTTGAAGAAATAATATAATCGGTAAGTGTGTTGTTTGCTTTCATAGCAGACAATTAACTTTTAATACCAACTGCTAAAAGAACAATTTGTTTTTGAAAGATCATTAGTTAATTTATTCTTGAAGTCTGTTACTAATATTCTTTACGTTTATTCGCCCCAATTAAATGCTAAAAGACCTTACTTCGAACCCTAAAATGAAAACTTAAACTTGCTTCACAATTAACAACGGTAGGTATCAAAATCAAATGCTGAAGGTTCCCAGAGTTTCGCAAATTTGCTAAACAAACCCAGTCCTTCAGGAATCAAAACAAACAGATGCAAACAACTGAAGCAGGAAAACAAACAATGGATGGACCGCGTGGGCGCATATTTATAAACGAAAGTGCGCAGACGCCACAAATAAACGACCTAACTTATCCGCTTGAACCAAATACAGGGCCAGTGAATGAAAACAACCTACTTTGGACGATATTTCAGCCGAAAATGGGGATAATCTCAAGGTCACCAATAATGTCTTAAAATATATTTACTTTGAAGCTGTGCTTTGAAGTTGGTTAATTTTTGTCTTAATGACAGCTAAAAATGTAATTTATTGTTTGATTTGGAAGCATCGGGAAAATGATAGGACATTTATTCTTTGTTCTGCGGATAGGACTTTGATAAATCGGCTGTATATGGGACAATGGCACTTAAAAACGTCGCTGTATTTTAGTAACGTCTAAGAACCTTCGATATTTTGTGCACAGTTCAGTGTGGCTCAGCCTTCAAATCAAAACTTTGGAGGATCACCACAGATTGCGTAAATCCTGAGAATCACCTCTCAGTGTTTGGTGGGAGGTTTATACACTCATGTGGCCGATATTAACAAAGACGATAAAGATTTAAAGAGAAATGATGATTTTGAATAGGAGATTGCGAACCACTCTATGGCTTCCGTACTAGCAACTTGTTGTTTGGCGGAGATGCTGCTAATATAGTGAACGTTGCCAGGTCAGTGATCTCCAAAAGGGGTTTAATTTGTTTAGAATAAAAAATTTGAATTAAATAATTTTTATTGGTCCAAAAAATGTTACATATAAATTTACATGTTGTTGGGACCACCTTTTAAGCATCAGTAATGCTTGTGTTAGGGGGTCCCGTCCTTCCATTTTGTACATCAAGATTTATTGGACTAAAACGTAAAATTATAAAATAAAAAGTTTAACGACATCCGAAATCATTTCATGAAAGTTTTTTATTTAAATAGCTTGTATTCCGCGGATATTTTATAAACACGCAGATGCCTTGGTTTGATGTCGTTAAATCGTCTGATAAGAGGATTTAGGGGCTCGTAGAATTTATTTTTGTATACTTATTTGTTTAAAAGTAATTAATTTGATGATTTCATTGAAGTATAATGACATAGAACAGACATCTCGAACAAAATATGTGTCCCGCCCGGAAGGTTCCATTTTCAAAATTGAGCCCCCGTTCTCCTTTCAAAATCGAACGAATCCATTGAAGATTGAAGCCACGTGGCGCCAATGCATTGGGACATACATGGTGTTCGCGGTGTCGGTTCTATACGCTAGTAATAGTACTTCAATGGATGATTTACTTTTTTTTACACACGAAAGGCATCACCAGCGCTTTGTGACCATAAATAAAAGGAACCTACATCATACTGGCTAAGTATAGATAACAACACGGTGGTTTTTATGGTAAAATACCAAGTGAAGTGACCCGGTGCCAGAACCTCGCCTGTTCAACAGAATCATGAACGGTGAGTTTGGCTTGGACTCAAAGATGGTTGGAGCTCCCAAATATTCCACTTACGATTCAATGGAAAAATATCACTAGAATTTGAAGAGTTTGTATCGATCCTGAGTGGTTTGCTGAGTTAACCATCCGAGGTCTTCAGGCGGCATGAATAACTTCCGATACTCGGGTTGGCCTCCTCCGAACTGGAACATTGTGGTGGCGAATGTTCTAGGCCTCCTCAAAAGGAGATACTAGAGTTAATGAGTTGAAGCCATTACTCGAATTAACACAAAAACTGTAAACATATGCAAATAACATTAAAAGAAGAAGCGAAGCGAAGGTGTTGACTGCTGATCAAAACATCATTGTTTATCGACCTTTTTTATCGCAGTACATTCCAGTACATACTTCAGATTTTCACCAAGTTTGTTTTTGCCTTGGACTAAAATATTACCACTTATTTTGGTATTTACTTACGATGCGCGTGGATTTCAGTCGAACTGAGTGTGTATTTTGATATTGAACAGATTTACACACACATTGCTTTTATGGACTGTTTTTGTAAGTAGTGTGATGAAATATCGGTTTGTTTTTTCTCTTTCTTTTTGGATTGCTTTACCATATATATAATTATATGCTATATTTTGAGCAAGTAGGCACTTGCTCCGAAGATTGCAAAGAGCTATCTGTCTAATTGTACCCAGTAATTTTGCCATGAAACAAGTCGGTTTAGCAACCTTATGTGATGTGTAGATATTTACAACAATTTTAAAGGCGTTTCTTTAGCTTTATATCAATATCAATAGAAAATTATATATTATACTTTCTTCTTCACGCCATTCTCGCCATTTAGTTCGATCGGTACTAGACTGGTACTACCCCTGGGGCAACCGAAGCTTCAGGTGGGTCCTTTTATCAAGGTGGGTCGTCAGAATTATCAGTGTTTTGAACGAAATGGCCTGCCTATTGACACTTCAAGAGCTTTGCTCAGAGCCGAGGTACCTACAGCTAATCTTGGATAGCTTTAATCTTCTACTAACTTCATGGTTACAAATTGTAACGAATTACTAAATTGACCGTCTTTGGATATGATGATTATATTAATACCAATTTTTTATCCATCATACGTTTAACTAGCATAAATATTAGTAATAATAAATATGTGACCAACTTCAAACAGTTCAATATTACCTAAATAGATCGTGTTTATCGTACTTCTTTCTAATTCCATTTCTATTAGGTACAAAAGAAACTCGATTTGTCCGAATTCAAATGTTTTTAAGCAACAGATTATCATTGTACTTACTTGAGTACAGAAGCTAGGTTGTCTTACATCATCAATCATCAGTTACATCATTGTTGAAACCGATTACATTTGATTTGGCAAATGACAACTTTTTATCAGCCAAGTTTTTATAAGCCCTGACACTACCATAGAAGGTGGCTTCTTTTGAGTGTACTGGTTAAAAAGAGATAGAAATATGTCAATATTTCATAGGCAATAATTAAACTATAACTATTATATGTAGGTACCCTGCAGACCGCGAAAAATCAATTACAAGATTTACAAGGCATTTGCAAAGTAATAAAGGCCTGAATGACAGCACTACACCGAGAACGATGTCCTAGACTAATGATCCTAACTACTAACGGACTAATGGTCCTAGACGAACGATGTGTTAGAAAGCAGGATTGTACAAATTGTTAAAAACCACTTCGAGTGCCATGGTATTTCATATTTCAATAAACTTCGCTTGGTAGAGATAACTAGATAGAGAAGCTAGGAAGAACACAATAATAAGGAAATTCTACGAGAGTTCTTATAAAAGAGGTTGATACCTTCAATTAAAATTTCAATCCTGTAACAAAGTTGGCTGAATTGGATTATTCACAAAAGGACAGATTCTCAAAAGGGCAGAATTTCAAAATAACAACTGTACAGTTCTGCACAAAACAACGTGACCATTTGTTGCAGATTTTCAATAAAACTTCAAGAAACATTCATAGCATTCACTATGTAGAAGTTAGAACCATGTTTTCTATGAAACACCAAAGTATAAAGTAGATGTGGATGGCCACTAAGCCAAAAGCCGGTGATTCCAACGGGGCTTCTCTGCCAATCTGTTGCTAAGTTAGAGACCAGCCCACGACTTCATGATCTTTTGGCAACAGTTCATGGCATTCCAAGCCTTCGTTATGTTATCGCCACATGGTCGAGCTGGTATAGAATTCCTATAGGCATAGCCCTAACATAATGTGTTTTGGTGAAGATATTATGAGGATGTATATTATATTATATGTATATTATGTACTAATGCTTTTTAGATATAGCAACACAAGATAATGTAATTTTTACTGGCAAGGAAATGAATCACCTATACCTACCTACTATGTAATTAAAACAATATCAATTGCAAATGATTTTTAACATTATAAATATTTTTGGTTTTTAGTTATTTATTTTTTTAATCTCACAATATTACATTCCCTGCTGCTATTTTCGTTAAAACAGAATGAACCTTGGCCTTCTTTACAAATGCAGCCAATGCAGGGCATGACACTGAAAAGGCGAAAATCCAAACACGACCTGTATTATACGTAGATGCAGAAGATTTTATGGATGCAAATTGAAATTCAGTAAAAATTGTTTTCAGCGTCGTAAAAGACTGTTACCTGATTGTTAAGTTAAAAATCTGATATCTGGTACGAAAACTAAGTACATACATAGAATTTGTCAGGATTGCAAATACCCGAAGAACACAAAGACCCTTGAAGAAAACGTAATAAAAACCATGCCAAGATTTATCTTGTTGATGTCATCGTGATTGATAAAATACGTAACAATACATGTCCACTAATCTCAAATGCGTAGGTCTACGCAACAAAAAGTTAAATTTGGCGGTACCATTACAGCTGTTACGAACAAACAGCTGCTAGAACACGCGGATAAAATACGCTATTGATAAACACAACCACGTGGCGCCTTCTCATGTCTATATACACGGGAATAACCATCAAGGTCATTGGCCGACAACCAGATGGCTGACTGATTCGCAGCAGGATTCAGGTTCCTGGACTTTGCTGCGCAGAAGTCTTTGAAAGATTTCCGAAGCACTTCACATATCTAGCTCATCAAAATTCCCTAAAATTATTTCATTGTAAGTAGGTCCCCTGTTTCTTTTTACTTGTTAAGAAAGAAAGAAAGAAAGAAAAGTTTATTTCGCCATGGAAAATAAAATGGTACAAGGTTATAACAAAGGTGTTAGGTGATGTTGTCTTTGGTTTGATGTACTTGAGGTTTGATGTAAGTTTTTAAACAATTATAATATTTTCTCGTCTGCCCTGAAAGAATTCTTCCCAATTTCCCATGGAAATTCATGCAATGTTCCAATGAAAGATTACTGCAACCATCTAATAACATTATGTACTGTACAATGTAGGTAAAACTTCACCGCAAAAACTGTTTTAAAATAAACAACACGTGGCTGAGGAGCTTTCTCAGACCAGGTGGACAGACGGCACTCTTTAAAATAGCTCTAATTAATGGCGCAATAAATAAAACTATACCGCTGCAAAGCTCCCTGTCTACCAAGATTTGGCATGAAAATCTCTAGCGACGCAAAAGCAAAAAAATTGAGTTCAATGGCAATTTTGTTTTTTTATAATTGGATTGTTGCCAGCAACGCACATGGTTTGCGCCCATAAATCATAAAGTTTCCCGGTTCTAGAGAAAATTCGAGGTGCTGACGCCATTTCCTTTGTTTGATTTGTATTTTATTTTGATCAGGATTCGATATTTTGGTTATTGCGTGATAATCCCAGTGCGAATTTGTTAGAACTGATGTCATACATTTTAAATAATTTAATACACCTTTTAAGTAATTTGGATCTCAGATATGATTATTGGTTAATTTAGTTAGTCAATATCTAAATTCAGTAGTGTCTTCCGAACCAAATCTGGCCACAATTTATGCACTAATATTTTTCTCTAAAACATGATTTAGGCTCACGTAACTTTTTGCAATCACTGATATTGTAGCTTTCCGAATATGCCATGAACGTGATCAGCTCTGAGATCATTAGATCTGATAAGTATCTGCGATTGGTTTGACTTCTGTTATTCCAAAATCATCGATAACATTTTGTAGAATGAGTGCCTTATAATATTTCGTAACTAGGTACGTGGTTCTGCACTAATATGTTTAAAACTTCAAAGAACAGTAGGATGCGGTAGGTAAATTTTAAAATTAATGTCGCATCATCGCAAACGTAAAGTTTCAGCCGTTTCAGGGAACTCCTGATGTCATCTTTTGGCGCGAATGCCCCGATTGGACACGCGCCATCTTTGTTTAATTTTTTTTAATGCGGCTGACGCGTGGTTGATCACGAGTAGATAATCATAGTGTATCTTATGATTTTAGTTATTTTTAAAACAATAACAACAGAAAAAAATAAATCACGGATTTAATTTAGTTATTCATAGATAAGCGTGGCTTTTCTCCCCAAGCAACAGTAAAGACACTTGTTCCACGCGTAAATTCATACTGTATAACAAATGTCATTGCTTCCATAAACGCTATTACATAAAGGAAATCATTAATCCATGCGGGCAATGTGCCCAAAGTACCTACAACTGTAGGGATTATTTACGATAGTTTTTACGTAGTAAAATGGTACGTAGTATAGTATAGACGTACGAGCCCTATAATGCCAATTTTCACATCGTAAGTCGTTTGTAATTAATTGGCAATTAATTAAAGAATATGCCGATTGAATATCGCAGTGCAAGTCGTTCATTAACACGTACATAATACATTGCGATATGCGGTCCTGAATGGTCCGATGGTCCCATGCATGACTTTCAATTGGTGCGGCAGTCAAAATCACGGTCTTTCAGTCTGTGAGGGGGAGTGACTATGTTCGCATTTTTTCATGTATGACAGAGACGAATTCATATTATTGATTCGAATATGCTTGCTTAGGTAATTAAAAAAATATCAAAGAGGAAAACGTGAAAAACGAGGATTCAAGCAATTACCTAATTAATACTTTTCCGTTTTGCATTTAATTAAATTAGTAACGTGTTTTATATTATTTATATTGAAATACCGGGTTCCTTCCTGAAGTGGCAATTGTTATTTGTATTTTTATTTGAGAACTTGTTAATAGAAAATGTGACCAAACTTGATCTATTGACGAACCGATGTTTTTCATTTCTATATTTCTGATTTGATCGAGCAGACTTGGATTGGGTTTCTCGATTTAGTTACAGTCATGCATTAGTAGAGAATGGGTGTTTTTCTGCATATTCCTCTCTTCTGAGACCTATAGATTGTAGACATGTTGTGAGCCAGATTTACTTACTTACTACACATTATATAACACGAGAGCGTACCCTCAGTACCATACCTATATAATTTACGCATGAAAAGTAATAATAATAATATATGTAAGGTTCTAGGATTGCCTACTCTGACACCATCTGAAAATATTTTTGTCACCAGATGCCGTCAGAGGTGATATCGGACAAGTCACTTCAGCGGGAGCTGGCAGACTCTATCATCCGGATGGTGCCATTAGACGAGATCCGAATACTACTGGCTTGTGGGGCGAAGGTATGCTAAGTTAGACAGATAACGATTTTCGTATAAATAGAGATTAAATAAAGACTAAGAAGATTTGAAAAGCCAAGGAGATGTGGTCTTTCTAAGCGTTTATTACAAACTGCAAGATCCTTATCTTGAAGAATCTCTGCTAATTAAAGGTGTGACTTTTCCTAGCTGAAAAAAGTAAGCTTTACGAGTACTTTCTTACACGCACGCATTGCTCTCTCCAGACGGACGTAATCAAACATATGTTCCTAATATTTTGTGTTTAGTCAGAAAATTGCATCAAACCTACTCTTCATCACAATGAAGATATCAATTGATTTTCTAAAAACGAAAAAATGACTTTTCAATTAACTTTGTCAGGTGAATGAACCAGTGACGCAAGGTCTTCGCCCACTGCACTACGCCATCTGGCAGCGGTACCTGGAGGCCACCAGGCTCCTGCTGGTCAGGGGGTGTGACATCAACGCCCAGGACGACTGCGGGTACAGCGCACTGCATCTGTCTGCTGAGCATGGGTGAGGAACGCATTATTCTTCTGCTTCTTAAGGCTGGACCACCCACAGCCATCCACGTTATTGGTGTCATTGGTCTTTGCGCCCGTTTACCACAAAAATAGGATACATCAGCCACATTCGAGTGTACGAGGGCTCAAATATGGTTGACTAAACATAATTTCTGGAATCAAAACGGTCGCTATGGCGGTCGGAAGATATCATCATCATCATTGTTCTACTGGGGCTCGGCTCTACACTCTGAGATAGGACAGACTTTTCCGCATTGTTTTTCCTTCTGCATTTTTTGGACACTTTGAGGAACACTAAAGCACTAGAGATCATAACATCAGTCATAACAGGAGATAATCTTGTGGAAGTACCAGGAACACCAGGGTAATTTAAGGAATAGTAAATCCAAATGTATGAAAATATGACACGACACGTCATACGATAGATGCTCAAATAACTTGAAGTCAACGGTAATGGTTGTGAAAGCTGATATTGATCCCACACTCATTGAAGATCTTAAATTCAATTCAATTCTTAATTCCATTTTTCTTATCCCTTTGTCTCATAGATACGTGGAACTGGTAAAACTGCTCCTGGAGAGCGGCGCTGCCGTGGACTACCGGCCGGACACGGGCGAAGAGTTCCCTCGCACTACGCTCTGCGATGAGCCCTTGCGTTTGGCCATACGGAACAAGCACTATGTGAGTAATATTTAGAAGACAATTGCAATAGTTTTACAAAGATAAGGTTCGTGGTGGTCAAAAACGTAAAAGTACATATGATTAGTTCTCACCATTTTTTTTAATGTGTCCAGAAGTTATTGCAAAACATGGTCAAGTTTCAGCTATAGCTTTAATTTCCAGTTTTCAGTCAGAAATAATTATTATTTAAAATAGTTGTGTAATGCGAAGCGCTCATAGCCCTGCGACTTGCGTCGATCCTAAATCGACAAAACTAAGCAACAGCGGGCTCGATCGGTAGTTGGATGGGTGACCGCTAGTGGCAAAAAATTCTTGAGCGTTTCCGTGCTTCGGAGGGCACGTAAAGCCGTCGGTCCCGGTCGTTATCATATGATAACAGTCGTTAAGCCATGTCGGAGGCCCTCGGGCGGTTTGAAAACATCCGACATTCGGGTTGGCCACTAACACCTCCACCAATCCGAACTGGAGCAGCGTGGTGGAGTATGCTCTCGTGGTGCAGGCCTCCTCAAGAGGAGAGACCCGTGCCCACTAGTGGGCCATTAATGGGTTGAAGCCAATGCGTGACGCAGTACTTTAATCGCGTGACGTAGCTTCTTCACTCATCAATTACAAATTCCGAATTAAATAAGATCATCCTCAAATAACTTTTTTTCAGGAAGTCGCGCGTCTCCTCTTGGAACATGGTGCTGACCCCAATAAGCGCTACTTCTTCGGCGCTGAAATCAACTTGGTCTCAGACCCTGAGTATTTAGAGCTGCTACTCACCTTTGGAGCCAACCCTGACTCCAGGGATAGAGCTGGTCTGACTCCTCTGATGAAGGCTGCTAGGCAGAGGAATGTAAGTGCTCTAATGTTCGTCATAATTTTCTTTAATTTGTGTAATTTGAGGCAGTATTTTAGTGAAGAAGGAATCGAAAAGATTATTTCAGTCCTATTTGTTATATATAGGTAGAAATACCTTATATTTCATCATCCTCGCATTTAATCAGAAATAATCGAAATCATTTTTAAATATACTTTTGTACCGTGCCACTTTTCATATTGTTACGTAGAGAACAAAAATCTTAAAATTAAAATATCTACAGGGAATAGAAGCAGTCCTTCTTCTCATCAGCTACGGAGCTGATGTGAACGCCATAGCGGACGCGAGGAACGATTATCGTACCGTTATGCATTACGCTGTTTTGAGTGGTAAGTTTAATCATCATTAAACATGAATCTTAACCATCTTTAACTAGGTAATATGGCAAAGATCTCCTTCAGTACAAATTGCAGTCGATTTTGTTCTAGTTGCATTGTTTCTGGTATTACTTTTAAATTGATTTCTTCTGGCTATGTTGAGGTGAAATATATCTTGTTCTTAAGATTCTTAAAATGCCATCTTCTAATGGAGGTCGGTGATCAGAACCTTGGACACTGCAGCTTTAAATAAGGATTGGCTGTTTTTTTATACCACTGGCCGAGATTTTTAAGCCAAGATGTTCTTGTTCGACCGACACTTCTTTTTTGATCAGTGTAACTTTTGAATGAACTGATAAAACTTCTCTTCAGGTAACACTGACGTTGTAAATCTTCTGATCAAGCAAGGGGCGAGGCTGAATTACGAATGTCCAGACCTCAATAAACCTAGTCCATTGGACCTGGCCATCTTGAAGGGAGATGTGGCCATGCTACAGATGCTGTTATCTGCTGGTAAGTTCTGTGGTAGTTTGCCATCTAACAGCCGTTTTCAATAATCTATCTATCTGTAATCTCTAGATAGGTTAGTAAATAAAATAATAACAAATATCTTACTTTTCCCAGGTGCTAGGCTAACTTGGAGATGATGGATAGATAGAATATTGAGAACCTATAGTCTATATCTGTCTGGTCTGTTTTAACATAGTGTTAATTTTGTTATCATAAAACCTTACTTTTAGAAGTGTCGGACCCAGGAGCGGACCTAGGAGCATCAGCTCATCCTACACGAAGAGTCGCGGGTTCGAATCCTGTTTTGAATGTCCTGTTTGCTGATTTATTGTTTATTTATGTATATTGTTATGTCTGTATGTCGTGTCTTCGTATGTGATCATATTTATGTTTATAAGTATTTAAGATTATTGTAACTAACAACTATTTTATTATCTGCAGTTTTCCAACATTCGCATGACGAAAATAAACGCGAAAAGAAATTATGATCAAGTTTAATCAAATTTTGGATCTAGTTGATTGTTACCGACGATTTATTTAATTGTGATTATTCATAGATTATTTATTTGTTTATTTATTCCCCACGGCTTTTTAATTATTGTTTTTGGGTCTTGCTTGTTTGTGATGTCCAATGTCCAATCTGGGAAACCAGTTTCTGGGTCGTTTATTGATGGTATAGTAACTCCTCATAATGCCTCCAGGCGCGTTGGTGAACGCCTCCAGTACTGTGATCGGGACGCCGCTGCACGTCGCGTGTTCTGACAACATTTCTAATAGGAAGGAAATTATTAAAGTAAGTTTGCTTTTAGATTCTAGCTATAAAACACGGATAGAAGAGCCTTTATGCACCATCCCTTAGATATTTTATAACTATGTGAAGTTTGCCGTTTCCCTAGCTGGGTAGGCTATATAGCCACATATGTGGCTCTTATTCTGAAAGGAAGCCCAAACCCAGTAGTCGGACTAACGTAAGTAGAGCTGAAAAAATTATCATCATCTGACTTTTTAGGGTTCCTTGAATCATTGTGTGCTATGCCTACCATGTAGCTAAGTTGAAGGTTTAGATTCCCGACCAAATAAGTCGTTATTCATTTTTCGACTGTTTGAAAATCTTGACATGATGGCCATTCGAAACGTGGTAAAACTCTTGGGATAGTTTTGAGCGTATGTTGTATGTTTTGCGTTGGTCCTCCAGATCCTTCTCTCCAGCGGCGCGGACCCCAACCTGAAGGTGTACAACGAGGATGACGGCGCGCAGCTGCGGCCGGCGCTGGCCGAGTACATCGCCAGCAATACCGACCCCAGCGCCGACATCGTCACGCTGCTGCTCAGACATGGAGCCAGGGTAATGGACGAACTTTAAGACCACTATTTTCATCACTCTGTTATCTCATTTCTATCTCATTCCTGTGAACTAATAGAGGCCATACACGATCATGTGTAGGTATTTGATCAAGTGTCGGTACTTGAATGTGTGAACTTAAATGTGTAGGTACTTGAAGCGACTATTCAAGAGTACGATTACCTTCATTGATGTGACCTTTCATTCCCATCAAATCAGTGTTATTTCTTACCAAACTTTGATGTTCTTCTCTATACTTTGCAGGTAATTATGAAAACCCAGTTCCGCGACCCTGACGGTATCCTCAACCACCTCCAGAACGTGACGTCAGAGGAGCACCAACACATCTTCTATCTCCTACTCGAAGCCGCCGAGGCGTACGACTTGTGTATGATCAAAAGAAACAACACTGTAACAGCGATTCAAAAGCAAGTCTTAATAGAACGTGCTAAGACTCCTATTCCCTTGCTCGCCCAAGTCAGGATATTTTTAAGAAAATACTTCGGAGCAACGCTTATTCATGTGGTTGAAAAAATGGAGGTTCCTAAGATCCTCCACAAGTATCTTCTTTTCGAGTGCCGTTAACGTATTTTTCATACAATTTAATGGTTTTATTTTCCTCGGCGGGCAAGGCTTCCGCCATGTTTTAAATGGTAGTGTTACCAGTCCGTAGTAATTCCTACCATTTTGGGAGTTTTTGTGTACGTAGTAATCTATCAAAGATTATTAATTTTAAGGTATTTTTATAGTTTGTACTGATTGTCGCCTATAATTTTATTATATATCAAGATCTTTTGTTGATTTTTTTTCTTTCAACAATTGAAAGATTTAAACATTTTTTTTTGAATATAATCTACGATCTAGTATTAAGTTTAAACACGCATGTGAATTTTAATTATATTATCATTGGCATCAGCATGTGTATAAAATAATGTGGATTGTTTTGATTAATTATGCGAACTGTGGGATGGTCCCAATCACACCAATTACCGACAAAAGCAATATATTTAAATTAGATTAGATTCGTGATAATCTGTTATTCTTTTATCAAAGTAATGGAACAATCATTTTGGTTTCTAAGAGTTGCCATAACAGAAAACGTAGTTTTGCAATAAGTACGTAACTACAGAAAAGTGGTCCGTTGAATTATGGATTCGACTTTATTTATGGTGCGTATTACATAATCAAGTATAATGTCTGATGATAATGACTGATGCTGTATTTCTCTAAAGATATGAGTTTGCTTGAATATCCATTATGATGACAGCTATATTCTATATGCTGTGTATTATCTTGAATGCCTTCTGAAATTTCATGAAAGGAAAGATAACATAGTTGATTGTTTTGTTAATAAATATGGAAACATATTTAATCCTTTGTGACGGTAGTTCTTCGACGAAATGTAATTAAGTTTTTTATTAATTTTAAGAAGATTTTCTACTTATGTGTCAAGCCTTATGTATATAAATTCAGTTACATTTGTCTAAAACTCCTGATATTTTTTGTAATAATATGCATTATTATTCATATCGTATTGCTGCTGACATCTAGCGATTATTTTATAAAATTATTTGTTCGAGAAGCTGGGATGTGTCTAGTTGCCAAAAGCAGTATTATGAAAGATTGGGTTAATTTCGTAGCCTTTTGTCATTTTGTGACAATGTCCAGTTGAGTTTGCTTACTTTACACATAAATATCCTATTAAAATTTTCTTGTATTTTGTTACCTAAAGATATCAACTTATTACGTACCTATCTATATATATTGTAGTTTTTTCATAGTCTGATTACATAAATATTATGTGATATTTTGTGATACGTTTAAAGTTCTAAGGTTTATATTTTTGTGTGTCGTATAACTCGTATAAGAATATAACTATGTTAAAACAATGTATTCTTCATAAAAAATTTAATATTAAATAAAAAATTGAGAAAAATTTAATTTATAGGTTTTTATTACTGATCAATTTATGTTATAAACGTAATAAGTACAGCTTTATACATTTTTAACATTGATAGCAACTAATACAGTAACAACAATCACATTGTGGAAGGCAAATCTTTTATAAAAAGGTTTTGTTTAAAAAATATTAGCCAGGTTAAACAAAACGTTCAATGAATCTCCACGTATCAAGTTGGTCTAGAATAGGGTTGCCATGTTCAACCACTAATCCGCCAACCAGGTGAGAGATGGCGCCTTGGAATCGATTTATATAATCGATTATAACCTCTTCAACTATAGCGTTTACGATAGCATCGATGTTTCCTCCGCCGATCACACCGTCTAAGTTGCTCTGAAAAAAGATTACAAAAGTTTTTTATTACTTTTTAAATTCATGTACGAATCACGGATACTGAACCTATTTAAACTGATCTCTATTCGTCAAATCTATAATACCTACCTTGAAAGATGGGATTTCGAATGATGGATTCTCAATTCTGTCTAAAAGCACAGACTTGCCATCTTCAGATTGCTTCAAGAACAGCAGAGCGCGGAATCTGAAGTTTTCTACTACGAATCTGTAAAGATATGTATTGATAACTGTACGTCCATTTAAACCACGATATAGAACAGTCACTAAGTTTGTATCACAGTGTAATAAAATAAAAAGCCATTATATTTACTAGTTAGTCAATATTATCAGTACTAAGTATTATGACAAACACTTACTCAGCGCCACCCTTGCCAAACAGCGGAATAGCGGAGAAAAGGTCGCCAACAAAGTCGTATTGTTCTGTGAATAAATACATTTTTATTATATAAAAAACAGATTTTTATGGACATTGTCGCCCATAGACATCAGTAACACGAAATGCATATCAGACGCGTTACTACCGAAGTAGTGGTAGGTAAGTACTGGCTGACAATGCGACTGAAACACGTAAAATAATTTCATGGTCGATTTAATATAGATAATGCAGGTAGCTTATAGCTTCGTGAGTGACCTTTACCACACAATTAACGTCAAGAATAAACAGAGTGGCTTCGTGATTCGTCCATTGTGTTGCAAAGTGCACCATGAACTTTGCTGGGAGTTGGGACGTAACATGAATAGAGTCCCTCATGTCCCTACTAAGTTAAAAATTAGTTAACTATTTCATAGCTAACTCACCGGCCTTGATATGCAACTTTGGTACTGAAATATCGATGTCAAAGGATAAGTCAGAGAATTGAATGTTACTCGTGTGTACAACGAAGCCGCCCAACCCAGTCATCAGGACATTCTTCAGGTGGAGGTCCATGCTGTGGAGAGAATTCGTCGCTTTGTATTCAGGACACATAGTACAATAAGCATTTAAATTCTAAGTCCGAAGTTAACCGTCTATAAATATTTGTAATGATTTTAATAAATGAACCGTATATCATAACAGTAATATTGTGAGACGATATTAAACTGTGGGTTCATCATTTCGAAAATTAATTTACCGTTTACAGCAATCTGTATCCTGCTCGAAGGACCAAGAAATTCTAACAAATTATAATGTGAAGTGAAACTTCACGTGTAAGTGAAAAAAGTTTCTGTCCATTAAATAAAATTGTATGTAAGCATTTATCTATAAGCAGTGATAGCCTAGTGGTTAGAACGTTGGTCTCCCGAACGCGGGGGCCCGGGTTCAAATCCTGGCACGCACCACTAATTTTCAAATATTATGTGCGTATTACAAGTTAATTATCACTTGCTTCGGTGAAGGAAAACATCGTGAGGAAACCTGCACACCGGAGAGTTCTCCATAATGTTCTCAAAGGTGTGTGAAGTCTACCAATCCGCACTTGGCCAGCGTGGTAGACTATGGCCTGTACCCCTCACATTGTGAGAGGAGACCCCGAGCCCAGCAGTGGGACAATTATGGGTTGTTGCTTTTATTTATCTATACGAAGTTTAAAGCAACAAAAGTATGCTGTTCATGCCAGTGAACACTGTAGTCCAAGGATACTTGTTATAAAACCGGGATCCCTTGTATTACTACACTGTCGAACCTAAGAACAAAGAACTTATTTCTAAGTGTCACAATCACAACCAACAATCCGCTGCAACGCATAAACCTTTTTACGTGTTGCTATTTGATTTTGATCCGTGAGACGAGCATCATACATTTTTCAGGAAACTTACAGCTAAGTTGTACGTTTATGGCTATGAACACTAATTAGTAAACGAAAGTTAGTTAAGTTTCCATCATCATCATTCTGAATCAAACTCACTTGACAAGTCCAGCAGGCACGTACAAGTGTAATTCGTCCAGCTCTAGAGGATCTAGCGGTGGTAGATCCAGCATAGCAGATCCATTATTGATCACAAAACGAATATAGGTAAATAGCTGCCGAATTAGCGTGTTTACAAGGATACTGCGGTCCTCATTCTTAGTGAGCACCTGTCGAGTTATAGCGTCGATGATAATATCACTCTTGTCATTAGCGTTGAATTCATCTGCAATTAAGAAATAAATTAATTCTGCTTTATTATCATTCTGTCTCTTATTTCCTATGATATCTTTAATAGATTTTTTTGTTTATATTACAAAGACTTAGGAACTAGTAGGCGCTTAAACCACAGTATATTGTACAGCTTTGTGCTTTTACACAAAATACACTATTACCTTGTTAGGAAAAATATTGCACTACAATTACAACTGCTGAACTTCAAATAACGTTTGATGTGACTATCTACCCCAATATCGTGGTAATGTAGGATGTAGTCGACCAGTAACTTATAAGTAAAAAAAGTATATGAGTACCAAATTTCAACTCATTTGGTCCAGTACTTTCAGACTAAATTGGCTGTGAACGGTGGTCGCCCAGACGCACGAGTACCTAATGCTATAAGGGTTCCGTTTTTCTTTATTTCGTACGGAACCTTAAAAATTACTTAAACAAACTTACCAATTTGGAAGGCTTCGATATTCTGTAAGACATCTTTGTCATCTTTCGGTGCCGCGGCCGCGACGGCGCATACACACAGCAAAAGCCACAGTTTCATCCTGGAAAAATTACTTTATGAAACATTTGATGTTCATGATCCTATTGCTGAGAGACCACACCAACCGAGAAAAGGGCTATGACAGAAATCCACGTACTAACTTAAAACTTAACAATTAATTTTTATGGCTTATTCTATAAACTAGCTGTTGCTTGCATCTTTGCATACGGAAATTATGTTTTAACTTATTCAAACTTTTATCCTGTTTTCCCGGAAACCTTTTAATTTTACGAGATGAAAAGTTGTCTTAAATATGACCCAGGGTATCAGTAATAGTATTTACTTGAGTTTCATTTAATTCAATAAATTCGGTAATTTTCTTCTTCTTTGTTCTAAGTCGTGTTAAGTTAAAAATATATTTTTACTTACCTTGTAGTTCTTGTTCTACAGTACACAGGCGACTGTCATTGTATTATACAGAAGTGTTTATTCAACAGTAGTTAATCAATCGTCCTGATACAAGGTATCTATCTAGGAATTAATCAGATTTATAAGTAATTAAAGTGATAAAAGGCCTAATTCAGATTTTTTTAAGCCTTTTATTTTCTACTTGGCAGTTCCTTGTTTTTAGGGTTCCGTACGGAAAAACGAAAAACGGAACCCTTATAGGAAACCCTCACTCGTGTGTCTGTCCGCCCTTTACAGCCAATTTACTCCGAAACTACAGTACCAAATGAATACTGTTGTGTTAACAGGTTCACAGTCCACAGACCACATATGGTCTGTGGACAGAAAGCACTACCAGTTCACAGACCACATGTGGTCTGTTCGTCTATACAATTTTTAGGGTGTTTAGACCAGTAAACGTGGGGAGAATGGTATCTTTTTGACGTGGACTTGACAGGACATATCATATAGAGTACAAAAAGTGCTGGGACATAGAGAACAGGTGTGCTATTTTATTGATATCGCGATTTGAAAAAAATAAACTAATTTCGAAACCAAAAAATAAACCTATATTACTAAAAACCTATATTGTACTGCATTTTTACTTACTTTTAGTTAACAAAAAAAAGGATAAGTAAAATAATTGAAAAAGAAAACATTTATTGAAAAAAAAAGAAATCGACAAAAATATCACATGTTCACGTATGAGCTTTTTTGAAACATTGTAAACAATATGGTTTGGTACAAATGCTGCATATTTGTGAAATTCTTTTGGCTTTATTAGTGGCGGCTGCTGCTATTTCACCTTTTCGACGTAGCTCATCATAGCACCCGGTACACCTACGTCTCTTGACGAAATTCTGCGCTCTTGACGTGGACGGCGCGTAGGTACAGTCGGTACAGCCGGTGTCTGGTAAACGTTTATATCCAAAAGAGTTTTCACAATACTCATTTGGGCTTGTAAACTATAGTGTATATTTATTCTGCTGGTTTGGTTTATTGAATAAATAAAAACACCCACCCCAAACAGAACATCGACAGCAACTTTTTTGTACAACGTCAAGGTCTTGCGAATTGGCGAATAATAGCTAGCTAACTCGTCAGAAAGATCGATACCTTTCTTTCGATCTTAGTATTCCAATATCATATATCACGTATTTCATTGAAAAAATTATTGAGGGTAGTTGTTACTTGTCTGACAAAGATAAAAATATGCACAGACCACATATGGTCTGCGGACTCACGAGACAATTTTTGGTCATTTTTGTTCTAGAGAGTCCACAGACCACATGTGGTCTGCTTTAAAAAATCTATTTTTCTGTTATGTGTATATATTTATATTAACATTATTCGTTTACCTAAACTCTTTAGATACCGAATTTCACAAAAACATAACTGGACGTATGAGCAATTTTCACTCCGAAACTTGGACAGTGAACCTGTTAACCTTATCGTGTAGTATGTCAAATGAAAGGCCTTGTTGTGAGGATCTCAAATATATTATTGTTATTATTCTACAATGGATAGTTTTGAAATTTCAAGAAAGAATGAAAATTAAAACCAAACATTGACCATTCCCTCCCCTTATCTCCGAAACTACTGACGCTAGAATTTTGATAAAAATACAGAGATGAGAATAATTCTTTACTTCAATTACAGGAAAATTAATAAGAAGCCTTAAAAAAAAGAAGTCTTAAGAAGTCTTAAAAAAAGGGAAAAAATAAATAAAATAGAAAAATAACCGTAAATACATAATCAACGTACGGAACCCTCTCCAAGCGAGTTTAACTCGAACTTGTCAAGTTTTTATCATAATTTATTGGATATTATTGTGCAGTCATGTGACCCATAATTTACCTACCTTTACGTTTCTTGAAGCCCTAGAGCCTTGTCTATTTGCCAGCTTACCATCCTCTTGCTTGAGGCAGTCGCCACATGACTCTTCGTATTCTGTCTGAGAGCTTGTGAGTCATTCTTCTTTCATCTTTTTAATAAAAAACAAGGAAGAGCGTCGTCGACTTTCGAAGCGTGTATAAAAACTTCAGTCATCTTCTGGCATATTTGAAACATTGAAACTATTTTCATGGGTATAAAGAGCAAATAAACATTGAATAATCAAAAAATATGGCATAAACCCGTAGCTTAGTTGGTAGTGACGAAGCGAAGGGTCCCAGGTTTGATTCTCAGCAGGGGCAGACATTTAAGTGATAGATAAAAGGGTCTTGGGTTGTGGATATTTTTAACATCTGTAGTTGTCGATCTTGTTGGCCACCTGCGAGAATCGGAATTCTAGGGCGGTGGTATGAGTGTTTTATTGTTTATTTATTTACTCGTTTACGCGAAGAGGGGTCGACAGACTGATAAATAGATAATAGTATGGATACCACATAATTATAACAAAGTACTCTGTGGATACTAATAATGGTTTAACAAAACGAAAATACAAAGAAATTATAAAACGTCCCAATCATCACATGGGTAGGTACATATTGTGTTAAAAATACTTAATAAAATTCCATTAAAATTGACGGAAATGCCAAAACTACTTTTAAAACTCATATTATAAGCATTCTATGACGAAATTATATTACAAATTAGATGATTATTTTAATGACAAGACTGCTTGGACATGAGTTTTGTAAATATATTTTGTTAATAGTTAATAAGTGCTATCTATAACTGTGAGTAGGAAAAACCACCCCGGTAGTTTCTGGCTGCTTTTTCTCCCGGACCCTCTCACAGTAGGGCCTTTTTGAAGCATTGGCACAGTTTGCATGACTTTAAAAAAGTGTTTGTAAATGAAACCAATTTAAAATAAAATATTTGAATTTTGAATAATTCAAATATATACCGCCCTGGGAACGAACCCAGAGCCTTTTGAATGGTAATCCGGCTGGCATGTAGGTATGTACCTAACTATCTGTTATAAATATCAATTTTATTATGGTCAATTATCTTCATATGAATAATCTTTCACTGTCCTACCTATGTCATAAGTCTATTATCGTCATTATGTAGATATTATCATTGATCTTCTGTGTACAATGTTCAATGTCATACCTAAATACTAAGATATCAAATTAATATCCGATAGAACTTATCATCAATGTATTAATAATATAAAACTATTGTTGTTTAAAAGATTGTCTCGTTTGACGTAAATAAATCTAATATTGGTAGATATCACTTTTTATGAATTGTATTTTTATGTTAGTGTCTCTGTTATATTCCACGGAACGGTAACGATACTTCAGGAAACTTAAAACTTTTTTTAACTCATTTTTTTAACCGACGCTATTACCTTAATTTTATTGATATACCTATATACGCATTTTACATCTACTAAAGATGAATTATGATGTAGGTACTTGGTTATGATATTTACAATATTACCGTACTATTGTACATACCTATATTATTATTAAATATCACCAGAAAAATTTTTCAGATACGGACAGAATTTCAATTTTTAAATTATTTGGGGAAATAATATTGTGAAAATGGCAACCGTATTTTTATCGAATCGCCATGAAATGGAGCTCTTCGATTTCTAAACGAAGACTGATTAAACTGATGTCATTGTCAATGTCAATGATAGTGTCAGTACTACTGACTGTCAGTTGTCAGTCATGCTCATGAGTCAAGTCAGTTCTGTCAGTTCTGACTCGTTGTTTTGTGGAAGCCTGTTTCTTGCTTACTCATTGTGATTTGCGGCAGTTTTTGTAAATTTCTGGTGTCTTGATTTCTGTGTAATGCACATTAAAAATATGGAGAAACCTAAAGTAGACCTTGGGTTGCTAGAGGAAGACGACGAGTTTGAAGAATTCCCTACTGAAAGTGAGTAAAACCGATGAACAATAGATGAACCTATTTGCTACCAAATTGGCCAATTGATTTTTGTAAGTTTTATTTTGAGAATAGACAATACAGTTGTTTTGTAAATTCGAGGAAGAAAATATATTATATCATATTAACACTTTTTGTATAATTGTTTATTGTTGTTATTGAGGTTATATTTTGAGAGCCAAATTTTGTGCTTTATATGATTAGTAGTCCTAAAATTATAGATAAACATCTCTTACTTTGTAATGATTGAAAAAATGTATCAGTATCTATAAAATCAATATACCTACCACAATATATCTACCTATACACTCAATTGAGTTTAACATGCTAATTTGCTTATTTTCGATATGATTATCACCAGATTGGGGTCCAGAACAACTGGATAACGAAGATGTCTCTGTGTGGGAGGATAATTGGGAAGATGACATCATCCAGGATGATTTCAACAAGCAGTTGAGGTAAAGAGTGAAACTGAAATTTTTTCCATCATTTGTCTATTATCCTTTGCTGTAATAAAAGGCCTCCATTTTTTTAGACGAGACTTATTTGGTAAATAAACTTAGCACTACTTTTTATGAAAATATTAATTTTAATTGATTAAATTTTTTTAATCAATTTAATTATTAATAGTGAACTTACTTTAGTTTCGGCACTAAATGTTTAGTCTTCTTTAAATTATTATCATTTTGTGTCAGCTTTATTTTTATTACAAATAAAGATAAAAAGACAGTAAGTTTGTTTACTACTTTGGACTCGACCAAACAAAATGGACTATAGGTAGCAGAACCCTTACAATTTAAAGGCACATCTTAGGCTGTGTTTCCACCAGATGGCAGTTTCAAGGGATGTGTTTTTAAGAACTAATAGAATCTATTTACTTAAGGCTAGGTAAATAAAGCGATTCTTTTGTTTCTCACAAACACATCTCTAGCTCCACATCTCTGGTGAATATACACCCTTATGGTTGACTATTTACTAGTATTTACATAAAAAATCTTATCCTACAATATTTAATTTATGTTTCAGGATCCAAATTGAAAAATTGAAGGAGCAAAATAAGGAGGCGAAGTAATCATTCTACATTCAAATGTAACCTGTGTCAGTTAAATTTTAAGTTACTGATTAATAAAACAAAATAATTTTACTGTTTTAATACTCTGTGGTTTGCAAGATCTGAATGTGTAATAGAAAATATAACCAGCAAAGATTACTTTTTAGTCAAAACTTGTTTCTTATCCATTAGTTTCCTGATAAACGAATATGTACTAATTACTTGTAAAATGGTGTAAAATTTATTAAAATACTAAGAATTATTTGATTTACTATTTCTGAAAAGCTGTATCAATTATGTAGTAATGACTTTTAGATTTTACAGGTTACATTACATCCCATGATACTATTTTAAATGATATTCATTCAGTTTTTAAGTTTAATAAACTTCTATTTAAGGCCCTTTGTAGTTTTTGTTAATTATAATATGATTAAACACGGAATATCATTGCAGTAACCAAACATTTCATCATTAATTCAATAATTCTCATAAATTTAAATGTGCATTAAATGTAACGAATATACTTCAATTGTAGATATACTAGCCAATCTTCCAAGCAGAATATGAAATAAAAATAAACCAAAGTACAAAAATAATAAACTTTATTAATTAAATTCTTATGATCTAATTATCACAATTATTAAGGCCAGAAGGTACCAGCTTCAGACTTGTATTTAAGTTTAATTTTCCTAATTGGCTCAATACATTAAAACTAAGCATAATATTTAGTTTAAGATTGAGTTAGTTTAATATGGGTGTACTTTCAATGCATTCTTATTTCAACATGGCTTCAATTGGATTGCACTAAATAATATCAAAAACAAATTCAGCATAAGAAATACAGTATCAATCAATATTTATGTGTATTATTCACTGTGGAGTATAACAATAATATTATTCTGAGCACATTGACAAGCAATGTGATCTCAATTCTTCATTAAATTACATTTATTATTTCCTAAGTTCTAGTGTGTCAGTATTTAAAAATATATTTTCTATCACCACCAGTGGTTTTATAAAAATAACATGTTCTAAATTTAATTGAAAAGTTCTTGCAGTTTACAACACGTGACATTCATATTGTACGAAAAATGCAACACACAATATTTCTATGACTAAATAAGTAAATATACATATAATGATTCTCATAAAAGGTAATTCGTATTCGTAAGAATGAAAGTTTTGAACCACTTGAATAAAGAGCCTGATAGATAGAAATGTAATATTAATAAAATGGCATACAATAAATTTATAACTTTGATTATTAATGTTCAGAAGTTCAACTCTCAATTCAACATTATATAGACTAATTTACTCATATGTTGCCGTTTCTATAGGCTTCATTTTATTCCATTGTGTACCTATTGATGTTCTGTCAGAATGGAATTATAATACCTAAATGCCTTTAAAGTTTCTGTGAGGTAACATTACTAAAGCCTAATTAGGACACACAAGATTACTTCCTGTGCATCGGGCTAGATGATCACCATATTGGAAATGAATTGCTTTCTAAAACATTATTATTATTTCAAAGTATATAACATTCAATAACAATCAATCCATGTATATAACTAAAGCCGTTCTAAGGGGGATTAATATCTAGAAGTTTATATTCTGTGGCTGGTTCACGCCAAACTGATACTCCTCGTTGGTTTGCTCAGGTTCGGCTGCCTGGTCATCTTGGTCTACGAAGTATGTGTCCAGGAGGTGTAAAGCTTTGCTGTAGATCTGAAAACGGAACACAATAATAATATTGTGTAGTAAGAGACATATTAGCAGATATTTAACGGAACACAATATTATAGTATGATACATGTTAGCAGATATTTATTTTTTTGTCTTCATTTCCTTTGAAGCATTATATTTTTTTACAGCATTTAATATTGTATTGTCAAGTAGAAGTTAAATTGTTATTAAAACCTAATTTTGGAGTTTAGGCCACGCGCACTTTGGACACGTTTTCGTACGAATTTTACTCGTAAGTACACGTACGAACGATCCCGACCTTCCAGGTACTATGGGAGCGCGCAGACTGGTTAGTCGTAGTGGTAGTTAACAGCGCGAGTTAGTCGTGCGTATACGTACGTGTACATCCGACGTCCGAACACAATCCGAACTTGTTGGGATTTTAAAACACATTCGTACGTCGAAACTTAAAAAATGGATGTAGAAAAATTCATTAACTATGTTTACGGACATAAATTAATGAATTTTCTTTTTTCATACGTACATAACCATTAAACAGTGTGTGGTTATTATAAGTCTTCCACAATATGATGAAATTCACCAATATCGTGGCTTTTTAAATATATTTCTCGCACCCATTCAGTTCTACGACAGCGACGACGCCAAATAGGTAGTTTTCTAGTGACAACGCATTTGTAAAGTCTTCTTCGGTTGGAGCGCGAGGAATAAATCTGTATGTTCACGATAATTCTCTTATAACACGGAGACTGCGGTGGCGTCGTCGCTGTCGTAGAACCGAATGGGTGCGAGAAATATATTTAAAAAGACACGATTTTGGTGAATTTCATCATATTATGGAAGACTTATATAATGACCACACTCTGTTTCATGGTTATGTACGTATGAAAAAAGAAAATTCATTAATTTATGTCCGTAAACATATTTAGTGAATTTTTCTACATCCATTTTTTAAGTTTCGACGTACGAATGTGGTTTAAAATCCCAACAAGTTCGGATTGTGTTCGGACGTCGGATGTACACGTACGTATACGCACGACTAACTCGCGCCCAGTCTGCGCGCTCCCATAGTACTTGGAAGGTCGGGATCGTTCGTGGGTGTTCGTACGTGTACTTACGAGTAAAATTCGTACGAAAACGTGTCCAAAGTGCGCGTGGCTTAAGAGTCTTCTATCATCCTTGAGTCCAAGACAACCACTGCCTGACTTACGATGCACCCTATTGAAGGACAGGCCAGGTCAAGTCCCTTTTAATGAAGGTAGTTCCATTCTCATTAACAATAATATAATTAAAATAAAAAAAACCTAGTTTTATTTACATCTTTCAGATTAGTCGCCTTTCAGACAAAAAAACAACTAGATCAAAATCGGTTCATCCATCTGGCAAATACAATGTCATAGACAGGCATACAGATTCATAGATATACAGTCAAACTTATAACACTTATACTTCCTTCTTCTAAGATAACACCCCTCTTTTTTCTTGGGGGGTTAATAAATAAAGTTGTTATTTCATACCTGCTCATTTTCGTGTTCTTGCAACGATTCGATTTTATCCAGGGCGCCGATTTCTTCCAGTTTGATGCAAAAGGCTTCTGCTTGACCGAATTTTGCTGCCGCCTGTAATATATTTAGAGAATATACTTTATATTAAAACTTTGTAGCACATTCAAACAACTGAATTTATGAAAGTCAACTAAACAGTATGTTTTTTAACAGACTTCAAAAAAATAAGGAGGTTCTCCTGTATTTTTTTTGTATGTTACCCCGTAACTTTTTACTGGGTGTACAGATTTTGATGATTCTTTTTATATTCGAAAGCTGGTACTTGTCACGTGGTCCCATTTAAATTTGAGTGAGATCTAACAGGTAGTTTTTAGTCTGTTATTTTGTTCGGCTATGGACTTCATATTATTTAATCTTCATAAGACATTACCTGCATCAAGTTAGTGATTCCATCGAGCACAACGCTGATGGCTCGGTGGTCAGGAGACGCTAGCAGGTTGCAGAAGGGCTCCAGGAAGCCGGTGTGCATGAGGGCATCCAGCTGTTCTGGAGTGCCACCTTGACACAGATTGGTTACCGTCCAGGCTGCTTCTTTCTGACACCTGGAAAAATTATTGTTTGGGATAAGAGTTATTTAAAAACTATGAATTTTAGAGGGAGTATGATGTTTGTGTATGGTCGAGGGAAAAATAAAAATGTGATGAGTTTTATGTATGTAAAGTCAAACTTTTAATAAAACTGTGAAAAAAACTTCATAGCACAATTTCTTATCATTTTAAAAGCAAGCAATTTTTTGTGTTATTTGGTTGGTTGACTGTTAGAATTAGATGATTGTCTATGGAAATCCTCAGGTTACCAAAACTGGAAATGTTTTCTTTCTCTATTTCTGAGTACATACATATTTATAATCACGTTTACAAAATTAGGGGACTCAATATTAATGTATTTAGCATTTACACTTAAGAGCAAAGCAACAACCCCTAATTGTCCCACTGCTGGGCTCGGGGTCTCTTCTCACAATGTGAAGGGTACAGGCTGTAATCTACCATGATGGCCAAGTGCGGATTGGTAGACTTCACACACCTTTGAGAACTTTATGAACTCTCCGGTGTACAGGTTTCCTCACAATGTTTTCCTTCACTGAATCAAGTGATAACTAACTTGTAATATACATAATGTTTGAAAATTAGAGGTGCATGCCAAGATTTGAACTCGTGCCTCCGCGTTCGGGAGACCAACATTCTAACCGCTAGGCTATCACTGCTTTACACTTCCACTGTTTAAGCATTTACACTTACTTAACATCATCCACACTCAACACCTCAATGAGCGGAGTGAGCAGTCCCTTGTCTATAGCCAGTTGGATCTGTCGCTGTGTGCCAGCAAACACGTTGCTAGCAGCCCACGCCGCCTCCTTCACTAGCGCGGGCTTGCCGCAACGCAGTAGTAGCGCTATGTAGTCCAAGCAGCCCACTTCTAGACATCTGTCTGTCTGTAAAGGTATTTAGAGGTTTGGTTGAGTGATCTTGCTTGCTGAGCTGTTCTTTTTACTGAGACAATTTACAAATAATAGGAGTAGAAAACTAAACAACTATTAATAGCTCAAGTCATATGAGAGGACAATTCAGAAGATATTCTTTGGTTTATTACAATGTAATCTATGGTTACGGTACTTATGTAACTTTAGTGTTACAATATTTGTGTAACACTGAAAAATTTTAATTGTTCATGTGAAACATCTATAGGCGAGGGGTAAACATGATTTTTGGCGCGGTGAGTGGCGACGCTTCGCCGCACTATATTATTATGGTAGGGCAATATGAAAAAAAAATATAATAACACAATGTGGGTAATCATAAATAAACTTAGTTTGATAGGCTGTAGCATACAGTAGGACAAAACTGTCATCATTTTCTGGAGACAATTCGTAATATTGTATTTTTTCATCATGCCATATTTACTTCCTGTCATAATCTGTACTTTTATGCATATTAGTTGTATAAAATAATTTCGATGTTTCAAATCTGCCAGTCGCCCCATGACGGCTATCATTTTTTTATCTTTAAATGTTTAATGTTATTCCAATTCTCCAGAAAAGAGCGATTAAAATACACACACAGGGTTGCCTCATATCCATTATAACTGTCCTATATGAACAAATATTTTGTATTATTTACTCATAAACAAGTCAAGACTCCCTATAACCCATTCCAATACCAACTAAAGAAATGAATGATAAAGACATTCTCACCTGCACATCAGAGCCCGTGAGCATATTGCCAATAGCTCTCAAAGCTGGGGTCCTTACGGCAACTGATTTATGATCTAAGAGCTTCACTAGTCTCGTTAATAGGTGATTGGTTCTCTGCACCTCTTCGATTCTCTCGTTAGGTCCATCAGTCAGGTAGGATAGGGCCCAACAGGCATCAGCTGTGGAATGAGTGATATGAATATGGTGACAAATTATGTGTTATTCTTTCTTCTTTTTTACAGTTTCATAATGTGCTAAGAATTTAGTAAACGAAAATAGAAATAGTTGTAAATGAAAATAGAATACAATCAAAAATCTATAGAATCTATAGAAATGCCTCTTTTTTGCCATATAATAATTTGCTGAAAGGAATAATTTAGGTGTAAAAGAAAATAATTAATCATCATCATTTAAATTGTAAATGCTATGAAGACTAAAATAATTTTAGGACTTACAAAAACCGTATTTTAGAAATGTATGCCAATTTTATGTAACTTTAGTCAATAAATTTACTAAAACATACCTAACACATCTTGGTCTGCAATTTCTAGTAGGTCAGATATGTAGGACAGAGCTGGAGAAACTTGATCAAATCTCACTAGTGGATTTTTATTTCTGAAAAAAAAAAGTTTTTCAATAAAGTTATTATTATCATTGGATTTTTCATATTTTCGTTGTATTTTTACAGCTCTCTGGAAAAAAAATTATAAGTTACTCAATTACACAAATAAAAAATCATCTATACTATTGAGTCAAAACCAAAATCGATGAAAAGGCAGCAATTTCTTTTATGGCTAATTTATCCATACTAACCTGCAGAAATTGCTATAAGTCCAAGCAGCAGTCCTCAGTTGAGTCGAGGGTGTCTCCGGAGTCAGCATGGGCAGCAGCAGGGGCAGAGCGCCCGCGGCCAGCACGGCGTCTCGAGTGGCTGCGCCGTCCCCAGCTATGTTACCCAGCGCCCAGGCACACTGCTCGCCTACCACGCCGCCTTTTGATAGCAGTGATACTAGGGCTGGGATTGCATTGCCCTGAAAATTGGTTCCGTTAATAATTTAATTAATGGACTTTGACATTTAATTAATGGAACTTAACTATGGACATCAGCAACAATAAAAGTATCTCTGATGCATTGCCAATTAGGAAGACGAAAAGAGAAAGAAAAGTGTTTTGTGGCTTATTTAAATTTATTTTGTAATTATAATTATGTGGGTAGTCACAATAGACAATAAATTGGTGTTGTTTATATCTGCTGGGTTATTGTGCTGTCATAAAACAGAGTAGTTTGTAGTAACTTAGGAACTTAACTCCTGTAGTCCAGACTAGGTAAGACTTGGCTGGCTAGATAATATACCTAGATTTTACTAGGCTTAGCAACAAACTTAGCAAAGACAATCTCACAATCAATGAGAAGTTTACAGCTGAACCATTATTTCATGTAGAAGGCCATTTTGTGGTCTTCAGTCCCTCTTAGAGGAGAAGAGAGAGCAGTCCTACATTTCTGTTACCAAGGAGAGGTAAATAGGAGACAAGTCATGATGGTCAGTCCACACAACTATGGCCAACCACAACATCAGAGGTGTTACCGACGCGTTGGTAGCAACTTATTTGTCTACTATCGTTTGCATCAGTATACTTACATCTACTACAGCCATGGTGTTTTCATGTGATCCAGATGCTATATTTGTGAGAGCCCACGCAGCTTCGAACTGGAGATCCTTGCTGAAAATTTATAAAACAGAATGTAAAACATTATGAAACTTGTGAATAAATGTGTCAGTATGTGGGGCATAAATAAAGTACAGTGAAGAAAGAACTGGCTTTCAAGCCCCCAAATTCTATTTCTTTGCTATTAAACCTACAACATAAGAAATTTTGATTAAGAATCCACAATAAGTAATATTTTTTCCATATCATTTATTCCACTTGATTGTAAATTTAAATGTAGACTTTCTTTTTCTTCTCTATTTCTTGGCCGGCAACGCATCAGAAATGCCTTTGGTGTTGCTGATGTCCATGGGTAACAATAGCCACTTACTATCAGGTGGATCGTCAGCTCGTTTCCCGGCTATTTCCATAAAAAAAATAGAAATCTAACAAATAGCATACCAATCATCGTAATCTCTGCCCAGAGCTTTCACCAATGGTTTGATGATTCCAGCATTGACCAGGACAGTGATGGGAGGATTCTGTTCTCGGGAGAGCATGCGACGAGCGGCTCTCGCAACCACCGTCTTGACAGCCAAATCAGGTGACTTGAGGCCTGGACAAAGATTATTTTACTGTTTATATGTGATATTTAAATCTTTTTTATGTTTTTATGTTAAACTTTTTTATGTTTATCATAAACTTAAAAAATATTTGCCATGTGCAATGATAGTTTGGCTTTTAGACCTCAACACACACTAGGCTTGGCTCATCGTTTTTGAATTTGATTATTTAAAATCTAGCTAAATGGGCCAGTGTTATAATTATAAATTTTTAATAATATTATACCTTCAACCAGTTCAGAGGGCGTGTAAGCCTTTTCATTTTCTGGATTGACTGATTCCTCATTGGCTTCAGGGGAGAGCGCTCGCCTCTTGAGGAGTTGCTCATCCCGTGCCTGCTTCCTGAGGGATACGCTCAGCTCAGCGCGTTTCCGGCGAAGGTCCTGTTATGAGAAGATTATAATAATGATAAATTATTTTTAATGACAGCTACAGATTGACGGTGTGGTCACTGCCACCCATGGATATTACCTCCAGCCACCCCTGCAATAAAATTCCCTGAATTTGCTTGGTTGGGTGGGTGTCATTAAAAATGCAACAACACAAACCAATAGCCCTGGAATTAAATAACTACCATAAATACCAGCCATATATTGACCTATCTTTGCCATATATGTATATTGATAAGTTGGTGATAATATGGTTGGTAACTTATATAAAATACTCATCTTTCAAATAATTGTCTTGAAGTTCATTACAGTCGCCTAGAACCTCAGATCAATAAAAAAGGGTAGATAACTTACCGCAAATGATTGCAGGCTTGGTATTTTTCGGCTACACTCAATTGAATTTGATGAAGCAGTGAGTTCTACCTTTTTAATTGATGTGAGTCTAGAACACTGTATTTCCAGTAATAGGTATATAGAAATAGTGAATCCTTGGAATTGTAATACTTTCTAAAGGTGTACCCACTTAGTACAGCTGATAAATTAATATTGCTATTAGAATAATAAATTTGTCAGTATAAAAACGCTTTCGTAAACACTTTAACATGTTTAAATTTAGAAATATGATAAAATTTAATAACTTATAATAGTTAAATTATAAGAATAAAACACGAACTACCTCATTTTTGTAACTAAAATTCACATTCACTGTGCACGTGCTACAATATTCCAAATTTAAAAAATTACCGTAGTTCCAACTGCAGCATTTTTGTATAACGATATCCTTGATGATCTCTGCGACATTGTAAGAAATAAATATGAACGATATAATTTCCAATTAGAATAAATACAGCAGGTAGAATTCAACGATTTGCGAACACAAGGTAATGAAGGTAACAATGGAACACCGAACAATTTTTGAAAAACAACGGCCAAGTTAAATGAAAACATTGTTGCCAACTTTATTTTAACACTCCCACTAAACCATAGATTATTATTGTATACTGGAGCACTAAACTTACCAAAAGGCAGAAAACCACAAAAAAAATATTATTGTATTTTATACTAATAAAAATAAAATGACGTGCATAAGTGTATCACTAATATTTACATGAATAATTTATTTTGAATTGAATTTAACTAATTGAATTTGTTAAAGATGATCGTCTTAAGAAGAATCGGATTCCAATTTTTTGTACTACATTATTTGGTAATGTGTAGTTATTGCAGCATTTGCTTTCGCGTGATAAGCCAGCAGCAACCGTGATAATTGATAATAGAAGCTCTAACTTCATTTGGTTTCTCCGTTTTGTTTTTGCTATATTCATTATAAACAAACAAATCAAACTCGACTCACTTGTATTATATACATAAGGTTCATAATCAAAGTTATTTCATTAGTTCGTTTCCGGAAAAGACCAAGAAATAGTTTCTGTTCAATACCTGAGTTCTGTAGTGTTCCTTACGCAACCAAGAATTGTGCGCTAGTTTCAAATTCAAACGTTTTCTCTGACGAGAGTAATTTTGTAAAATCTTCTTAGTAGTTGAATGTCATGCCCTACTACTAAATGAAAAATCTTTTCCACTAGAAAATCCACTAGCCACTAAAACCAATATACCCCCGCTAAAAGGGGTGTTGAAACGACCAGATCTAGTGGAAATTTCACTAAGTTGGCAACACTAATTATGAAATGCAAGTGAAACGTCAAAAGCAATACCGGAGCGGACGGAAACAGTTTGCGGTGTTGTTATTACAAAAATAACAAGGTTTAATTTATTCATGTTATATTGGTCAATATCAGTTTACCTACAATGCACGCAAAATTATTATTTATATTTCATATACATTTTTATTATACAATTATATTGTATCAAAACAAGAAAGAACGAAAATTTAAGACGAAAAATTGACCATTGGGGCGGGGGGGGCTTATCTCCGTAACTACTGAGGCTAGAATTTTGACAAAAATACAGCAAATATTTCTTTGCTTATATATTACAGGAAAACCTGTAAGAAGTTTATAAAAAAAGAAAACCAAAAAAAAAAAAATAAAAAAAAACATGAGAGGTGTCAAGGGACACCCGGATGGAACGAAGTTCCTTTCGATTTAAGTATTGTTTTGTTGTACAGCGCCATCTCACGCTAGCGTGATTCAGAAAGTTGTACAGTACAGCGCCATCTCTGTAAAACTCTCTGAATCACTTCAAAAAAAGTGTCGTCATTCGTAAGAATCAAAAAGTGTCGTAATTTTCTGTCTAGCCCCCTTTCACAACGCGCGATAAGGAACTTCGTTCCAATAGAAAAATTGCGTATAATAATGTTCGGAACCCTCTACAAACGAGTTTAACTCGCACTCGTTAAGTTTATTTACCATCGGAACTTCTCTTGATGTGACCTGCGTTCATCATTATGGTGAACGCACATTTATCGGCATCGTCCGCGCCCTCCGCGTCGCATTTGAATGAAATCATATGAAAGCCCGCTGCCCGATGCGGATGACATAAATGCGTCGGCATATGTCATCCTCCCAACAAATATTTAAATAAATATATAAACATCTCGTTTTATAGTAGGAAATAAGATATTGAACATAAAAAGTACCCATTAAAGATATTTACATAACTTATCGATACCTTGTTGCCGATCGGCACCTTATTCATTCATCATATCTTTCATACACTCATCAGTACCTATAAGTATCTATAGCTCATCTGCCTACGATGCGTTCTATACATTTGCACGCTCTAGTAATTATTACTTTAAGGGACAAAATGTGCGAGGCTACCGGTATACGGTGCGTCCAGCGCGGACGATGCCGATAATGGTAAAAGCACATATCGGCATCGTCCGCGCCGGACACTCTCCGTATACCGATAGCCTCGCACATATTATGTCCGGATTCGCCGTACGCAAATTTTAGTGTTGCCAACAATTTTTGTAGTTTTTCCCAACCTCTAGTGTAAAACGGTGCGATGTCATTCGTTTATTCCAAGTTGTCTTGTTGAGTAGTCCTGTTGACACTTGACAGTACTAGTGGGAAAAAAATCCTACTAGTTCTGTGTCAATTTATTTCCGCGTATAGGTATAGTTTGCTATCAATCGTCAAGTGTTGACCATTATATGTGTATTATTGTCGAATGTCCGAAAACAATGATGTATAGGCATAAACACGAAGGCGAGATCTCCTCACAGGATTAGTTTACTATGAAACGTTTCTCCTAATGCGTTGTCAAAAGCATCATGGCATGGCAACACTATCGGCATTTCGAATACATTCCGCATTTTCAAAAATGCGTGCGGACGGTGAGGATGACATATGCTGACGCATTTATGTCATCCGCATCGGGCTCCCATATGATTTCATTCAAATGCGACGCGGACGGCGCGGACGATTCGGACGAAGCCGTTAAATGTGCATTCACCATTATACGCCGCCGTTATGTCAAATAAAATTCGTGTGCTTCGTGTGTTGTTTGCATAGGTTGTTCGCTTGATTACCCAATTGCCGAGTGTCAAAATCTCAGATGTTTAAAATCAAATATTGTCTATGGTCAAATGTCAACACTGTCAAGTCAGGTTATCAAGTTAATTTATATAAGGGGTGTACTTGAAGTTAAACAATATGATATCGATTAAATATACCAAAAATATCGATTGCTTAATTTTATTTCCTTACCGTCTACTCAACATTACATGGTACATTACAAAATTATTAAAAGTTTCTGTTTTTGTTTTACTGGGTAGTCGCATCACATATTATGGGTGCCTATTATAAATGTGGCATGGATAATGAATATTAGTATGATAAAGAAAAAATTGCAATTCAGATTTTTTAAAGTAATAATTAACAAAATATTTTTATCGTCACCGATAAATTATGTTTATGCGTCTGATTCCATTATAAAATTAATTTCATAATGATTGCTTCATTTAAATTTTTATTCTAAGAATAAGCTGTTGTACTGGGACACAATGTATAAGTATTTTGTCATAAAATATTTAAATATCAATACTAAAAATTAACCCATGTAAAATGACACCACTAGAGGACAGAGGTCTTACTTGTGTCAACCAAAAATGAAAGAGAGCAAAGAAGGCTTTTAAAATTTAACTACATAATCTTCATTATTAATCAAACTGCAATGCGACTGCAGAGCAGCGTCGAATTAATGCAGTGGAGTTGAGACATACATCTGAAAAAATACTGAATAAAATAAGAAGAAGTAGGAGGCGCTTTTACGACAGATATTGAGTGGTGGGACGGGCCTAACATGCGCAAAGACGTATTACCCTAAATAACAAACGAATTGTACAGCAATTAACCTATGCCACGACCAACACTTTCATCCGGCGACCTAATAATACGAAACGATCATAAATTAAAGTTATTAAAACGAGTTTACAAGCCATCATGTATGAGTAATTACGCAAAACGTTACGCCGCTGGGCGTGACATCACAAATCAGTCCGGTCGGGTTGAAGACAACACGTCGGTTGTCTATCCTTGTCTATCATATGGGTTAAAGTGAGAGGGGCCGAAAGAGCAGGCCACTGCTGATCGTATTCTGTCGAGGGTGTCGCCATTTTCGTTTTGACGAATATTGACAGCATAGCAGACAGACAGTAGTGCGGCCGTCGACACAGCGTCTGCCAGATTATTTTTATTTTGATAGTGATTCCAAGAAGCATCGACTTATTTAATTTGTATTTAGTGCATCTGTTTATGGTAAATCGATCAACGCCCATTGAATCGTCGTGACAAGTGATAGACGGGATCACTTCTCGGGTTTTGGTGCTAACCTCTTTCTTTTTTTACTTAGTGTTTTTGAAGACTGCAAGACTGTGATCGATATGTGCAAGACATATTACAGATGACTCTGCGTTACGTATTGGATCGTCTTGTTCTTCTGGTAAGTTATTTTGATTGTAACCGTTAATTCATGCATTATAGTACAATAAATTGTCACTTATCGATACAATTTTGTATTGAATAGATTATTCCAGAATCCTGACTGATGAACAAGACGGCACGCATGTTATTTGTTGTAAAATTTATGGTTACTCTTTTGTTGCGGTAGCTCCAGTTTGTTTACGAACTGTCACGGCCAGTATACGGCCTAAGATATATTGCCTGGGTTGGCGACTATGCGTGGGCTAGATGCGCGAATGAAAACCAACCATGCGTCTGAGAGAATAAGGTCTATTCTTTATTACATCACGTAGCGATAACAGCCCGTGGAATTAATTTATCACACGCCGCGCTTGACAAGTTGAAAACATAAATTCGACCTTGGCACTCCACGTGGTTTAAGTCGTTGTGCTTTCTTTTTACGCGATTCTAATGAAAAACTATGTTATCGATTAACGATTATTTTGCTTCTTTTTTTAGAACTTTGTTGGCATAATGTTTTGTTTATGTCGCATCACTATGGTTCGATTCGATTTATCGATTACCATCAATAATTTTGGTCTCTGTGGACTTTTTGGCTGTTGTTTGTTGTTTATTTTTTGTGAGTGAATTTTACCAAATTTTACATTTGTGATTGAAAATATTAATTTAATTGAAGCACGTTTATAATAATATTACTAAATCTAAATGCAGAACATAATACTGCACTTGAGAAATTTTGAAATCATTAAATACTACGTAATATTATGCGAGATGCGGATGCAATAATTATGTTTTGTGAGTTTAATTTTCGTTTTATTTCGGTTAGTTCATGTATAAATGTTTCTTTGCTATACAATATAATTGATATAAATTTGGAAATACAGTGAACTATTTAAAGCGACACATATTGGGACTACTCATTTTATGGCGTTCTTGAAAGTTGTCGATAAATGGAGAGAAAAAAATTAAATAATGTAAACTCAAATTTTAAAATATACGGTTAACAACCATTAAGGTAAGACTTGGGAGTATGCACGAGTCCATTATTGCCTTTTTCATCTTAAGGCTGTATTTTCCTTTCAATATTTCTTTTTGTGCCCAGAATTTTTTCCAACCTATGTTTATTCTTCTATCTATTTCTTTTTCATTGCTATTTGTTTCAAAAGATACCATTTTTCCTAAATATATATAGTCCTTCACAATATTCTATTGGTTTGCCATCAACTATTATTTGTTTTCTAGAGCTGTTTGTCATAATTTTTGTTTTTGATGCATTCATTTGTAATCCTACTTTTTGGCTCTCAGTGTTCAGGCTCTGTAGCATATTCTCAAGCCCCGTTGCAGGTTCACTAAAAAGAGCTATATCATCTGCAAATCTCAGGTGGGATAGCCTTTTATTTAGTATCCATATTCCTTTCTTACTCCATTCTAGTCTTTGAAATATGGTTTCGAGAACAGCTATGAATAGCTTGGGAGAAAGTGGGTCCCCTTGTCTCACTCCTCTACCAATTTCAAATTCTTCACCTTGTCTTTCTAGTATTATTTTGCTTACACTCTTGATCAGATTTATGTATTTTTCATTTATGTTATTTTCTCTCAGAGCATTCCATATCGAAGAGTGTGATATGCTGTCAAATGCTTTACTATAATCTACAAATGCTATATACAGTGGCATGTTGTACTCTTTATATTTTTCTATAATTTGTTCTGTTGCTTGTATGTGATCCATAGTTGAGAAGTGTGGACGGAAACCTGCTTGTTCTAGTGGTTGGTTTTTATCTATGTTTGGGGCTATCCTGCTTAGAATTATTGAAGAAAAAAGTTTGTATATTGTTGATAATAAACTGATGGGCCTGTAATTGTTTATGTCATATGGATTCTCTTTTTTATATAGCAATATAATGTTTGAGCTGCACCATTGTTTTGGTATTTGTTCTTGTTGTATAATTAAATTGAATAGTTTCGTCAGATAGGTTACCAGAATAGGTGCTCCGAGTTTAAGGGCTTCATTGGTGATTTTATCTACTCTGGGGCTTTTTTCAGATTTCATTCTATTTATATGTCTCAATATCTCGTGTTCGTTTATGTACATAAATAAAAGTATATAACTATAATCCCAGTAATATTTGGTTTGGACTCGATGTAAAATAAACCATTAAAATTCCTTTGTAGGGTTTTCACCAACCAATTTGTATTTCGCACACCAAATAACTATTATAAAACTAAATGTGCCTAGGCCGTCAAAACAAGGAAAGCCTAGTTGTGTCGTACTACCCAGGATCTCGGGATCTTTGGCCTGACAACTCAGAACACTCCATTCCATACTTAAAATATGTATTTTCCACCAAATAATATGAGTGTTAACAGCTGCAGAGTGATGATAGTAAAGCAATGATAGTAAGCTCGGCTTTTCGGCTTGTATGGCTGTACCACCACTGGCATAATAAAATTGTGTTATACAATATTACAACTTGTTTACTAGTAGACACCTGGGGTGTGTTACTACTCTATCTACTATGAATCTAGTTTGGGTCACATCAGTTGGATGTTGGATGGTTTCAAAGTGTGTAAAGGACAGCGGTACGAACATTTTTTGTGTTTTATATTATATAGATATTGTATGCCGATTTTTAATATGTAATTTAAAGCTAACAATACCCTCCCCTCTAACCCTTATTTAACTACCTATTGAAGTTTTGAAATCATTGACTAACAGTCTGCTTGTTATTTTTATTTTAGTAAAGTAATCATAATAAAAGTTATTAATGTACACCTAATCATTTTCTTAACAAAAATTGAGTGGAAAATCATGTGCTTATTTTAAATTAACATAATGGAAAACTGTACTGTACTGTGATCGTATCAGAAACGAGGAGATCCGTAGACGAACAAGGGTGACCGACATAGCTCAAAGAATTAGCCGGCTGAAGTGGCAATGGGCTGGCCACATAGTGCGAAGGACCGATAACCGTTGGGGAAGAAAGGTCCTCGAATGGCGCCCGCGTCTCGGAAAGCGAAGTACAGGACGCCCCCCGACAAGATGGACCGACGACCTGAAGAAGACAGCGGGCATCCGCTGGATTCAGAAGGCTCAGGACCGGTCAGAGTGGCGCAAGTTAGGGGAGGCCTATGTCCAGCAGTGGACCTCCAAGGGCTGATGGATGGATGGATGGGAATGGAAAACTTATTGTTCGAATGAAGCTAGTGTGAAAAAATTTATTATAGTTGTGGACCATTACTTTAAAAATAATCTTAAGTTCATGCTAAATCGCTCTAAAACCTTGTAGATATTTACTTATTCTTACTGATTTTCTTTGCCCGTTTTAGTAGCTACACATGTAAAAAAGATTCAATGATGCATAGATTGAAGCCAGAGACGCATGAACGGTTAGGGGTTTTCACATTGCGTGCCCAGTTTTACGTCAGCCGTATTAATTAATATATGTATTCGATTCGAACATTCGATACAGTTGTAGTAGTAAGCAGGTGCAGTCTAGTAGTTTGAAAGTCGAGCTTCCATACTGGCAGAATTCCTGTTCGATTCCCGCAAGCATCTGCAAATTTAGCTGGGTATTGTGTTTTTTCATAATCTTAAATTAAAATTTAAAAAGCTCCCGATAGTTTTATTTACACTAAACATAGCTAAGAATACTTTCGGTTAAGTCACCTTTCAAACAAAACTAGATCAAAATCGGTTCATCCGTTTGGGAGCTACGATGCCATACACAGACATACAGATCCACAGATACGTCAAAATTATAACACCCCTCTTTTTTCGTCGGGGGTTAATAAAGGTTAATATCGCGAGGGAATCTGCATAATATGTATTTTAGAATTTTTGTACGATGCCTTAAAAGTTGCGTGTGAAATCTGCCAATCTATTAGGCTAGGGTGCCGGACTATGTCCGTTATCAGTTATCATTATCACATTGTAAGACACAGTAGCGAAACGATGGAATGGTTTCGGGTTCTGATAACTTGTGATGACTTAAACACTGCACAATAGGGGAGAGTTGGATAATACCGCGCGGCTGATAATTCCGTGCATCAACGTATTGCAAAACCTAAGCACTTCTAGCACTATTCATTGTTTAAAAATCATAGCCCGAAGTGCGTACCCCTCCCCGCATGCACGACCAGGTTGCTCCGAGCAGCGACGGAATAACAACGCGTCGTGCAAGTTTTTACTAGCGTTTCTTATAATTTAACTGGTATTTTTGATAAGAAATAAGTTATTCTGTATTTATATTGTAACTTATTGTTTCCTTCTATTCTAATGCTTACATATTGTAGAATTCATGCATAGATGGATTTGAATCCTCGATTAATTTTACTATAATATTATTTTGAGATAATAAAATGAAATGATCGAGTTTGACAATTCCGCGACAAGGGCGCGGTATTATCGAACGGGGCGTTAAATTGTAACCTATGAAAATGATATTATAGATTAATGTATTTTTGTTTTAGATGGATAAATCTCCTCATACATCCCACAAGATGCAATATCTCGATGTTATATTTTATGGATCACTAAAATTAACATATTCTCGTGAATGCGACTTATTTATGAAAATGCATCCTTATGTAAAAAATCACACACACATGATCGACGGCTTCAATTTTCAACAAAGCTTATACTCGAGTGGCAACAATGGAAAAGGCCGTCAAAAGCGAATTATTATTGTCGAAGAATTAATCTCTTCTGGACTCATTTTAATACCTAGTCATTTAACTATACTAATATTATAAAGAGGAAAGATTTTATTGTTTGCATTGAATAGGCTCCGAAACTACCGAACCGATTTGAAAAATTCTTTCACTGTTAGGAAGCTACACTATCCCCGGTTGACATACAACTTTTGTTGACATAACGAATCTAAGTTTGTGTTATTATTTCGTTATATTTTTTTACACTTTATTTATCTTGTTCTAAAATAATATTTCAAGCTATAGAAGGTGTATATACTCCATATCTGGATTTGGTTAAACTTAAAATAGTTTTTTATTTTATTTATTTTAATGTTACTCATATAAATTCACGATATTATTACGGGCACGGTTTTATGATACCTCCGCACGATATTATCAAACCGGTCTGATAATACCACGTTTTCCCATTTTTTTGAAATATCGAAATAACTACTTTCTATTAATTTTTAAAAATATTTTGCCACGCTGTACGTGTAGCTAAATAAATTATCTACTACTTGAATGCTATTTTGAACCTGTACATCAAACCCTGTGTGAATTATAGGTTCAAGTTCTTAGGGGCTCGATAATATCCAACTCTCCCCTACAACCAACCTTGCGTGTCTTCATCCGTTAAAGCATAGGTTCAGTCTTAACTCTTAAACCTTCAAACACAATCCGTTATCGGTTCCTTTTACAACTTTTGATGACCTAAGTACTAAGCTATACGCCTTGGATCATTTGGTCCACTACTTCCAGTAGGCTATTACACTCCTAGTATTTCCCTGATAGCAAAAAATAAATAGAAGCCTGGTATTCAATCTATCTTCATACCATCGCACCTCCGTGGAGAATTCCTCCTATGAGAAGAAATGGTAATTTTATGGACCAGTAACGCTTCGATGATGCATCTGGTGATGTTAATGGGTAACATTGCCCACTGCCTAAGACTAAGATCTGTTCGCCTACGAGATGTTATATGTGCCTTGCATTATTAATAGTTGCAATTCAAAGTCCCGTCTCATAAAACATCCCATTTCTGATTCTTGCTTCAGCAAATTAGCTAGAAAGGGATGTTAGGTAACGTAAAAGCGGCTGATAGCAGGGTTTTCGTCCGGACGCACAGTGATTCGAATGGAACAAGCTAGCTGGACAAAAGTCATTTTGAATTTCCCGGAATTGTATACCTGAGCCCCTAACCAATACCCCAACTAACACAAATCCGAGAATTATTTTGCACTAATGTCAACCACTAATTAGGTAATTAGGGCAGTATAAAAAGAAAGGGTGAAAAAATTACAAATCAGTTGCATTTTTGCGATTACCGAAGTAACATTAATGTCAGTGAGTTTTAAGTTTTTTGAATAATATTAGTGATGGATCTTCAAGTTAAAGGTATGTACTTTTTATTTATAATTAATATATAAATATACTTAACCCCAGTTTTTTTATAATACCTCAATTTTAAAAAAATATGTAGTTTTTTGACGGTTTATTGTTTTCATTGGACCAGAAAGTACTTGTACCCTCATGTACCTGGGCTAGAAATTATATATGTCATAGCCATATATGTTAGCTTTCAATTGACGCCCATTTTAGCTTGCACAATTGAGTACAACTTTGTTATTTCGTCTGTTTTTCAGAATACGAATTCTCAGTTTTGAAAATCGAGTTTTTTGATGAATGGCAGAAACACATTGATGTCAGTGAGTTTTAAGTTTTTTGAATAATATTAGTGATGAATATTCAAGTTAAAAGTATGTACTTTTTATTTATAATTAATATATAAATATACTTAACCCCAGTTTTTTTATAATACCTCAATTTTAAAAAAATATGTAGTTTTTTGACGGTTTATTGTTTTCATTGGACCAGAAAGTACTTGTACCCTCATGTACCTGGGCTAGAAATTATATATGTCATAGCCATATATGTTAGCTTTCAATTGATGCCCATTTTAGCTTGCACAGTCGAGTACAACTTTGTTATTTCGTCTGTTTTTCAGAATACGAATTCTCAGTTTCGAAAATCGAGTTTTTTGATGAATGGCAGAAACATCTGAAAGAGAACCGTAATAATAGACTATATGATTTTCTATTACTGAAAAATTATTTTGGAAATATTACGAATGAATCTGCGAGGGAAATTAAAATGAAAATTTCAAAAATATCAACAATTTTAGTACAAAAATGGCAATAGTCATTAGTTAAGTATTTTATGACTGTTGTTAATCTTTTTCTATTGTTATTTTTTAAGTATCTCAATTATACAAAATATTTATTATTAATTTTTGTTTTCTTGGAACCCGTGATCCTACCTTCCATTTTTTTATATATCTTGCACTTAAATTGTCATAAACCATCAATAAAGCCATACCATACCAAGCATACCATAGCCATACCAAGCAATCAAACCCAATAAATAATTTTGTCTAGCTTTTTCTATTGGAACTACTGTGGCGAACGTCGGTTTTTTGAGAATCTTGAACTAGTTGCAGATATTACAGCTTTAGATGTGAATTTAATTAAGAAGTTTGGCATTATTCTTCGAACATTGGCTTTTCAATTCGAAAAATTACCTTGATTAAGCATTCAAGGTCATGGTTAAGGTCGGTTTTTGCGTAAAATTTTCTGCCCTTTCCGAATCTGGAATAAAAAATAGGGGTTACCATTTGAAAAAATTAAGTTGACCTTGATTTGACCTTCAAAACCACAGTCAAGGTCAAATTCAAGGTCATCATCGGTTAGTCGAGTACAATTAGTACAACTTTTGTATAAAACATTTTCCTCCAAAATGCATTCCTGAGGAGTTATTCAGGGGTTTCCATACTTTTGGACCACCCTGTATATATTTTGCACTTAAACTGTCATAAAACATCATCAGAAAGCCGTACCAAGCAAAAAAACCCAATAAATAATTTTGTCTAGCTACCTTGTTCTATTCGAACCACTGTGGGACGGCCGGGACATTCACTTTGCCGGCTCAGCGTTACTTTGCCTATCGCTTTCATTAATCTAACACTTTCGGGACTGAAAGTTCACCCGAACTTTAACAGTAGAAGATATGCTGTTTAGAAGTTATCTCGCTTTCCTTTGCATAAATTAAACTTTACTGATAGTTGTTTTTTTAATTAGCATTTTGAAATGTTCTTTGTTATTGAGCACAACTTATATGATTACAAAATTTCATTAGATTCCGTATAATATCCATGAATCTCGAATATAAATCTACGGGAAGTAGTATAAGAGCAATCTCTAATAAGAGTGATTTCCATTGTCTGTAGGTCATCAACATAACACGTGTCCATGTGTTACGCTGATCAATTACCATCTATTGCCAAATTAATGAAACAAGGTGTTAGAATTTATTCTACAATCAATTAATTGTTTACCTTCTCGACTGTTGTGTCTTCTTCTGTTTGTGAATTCTTATACAATAAATGAAGCTCGTTTAGATCATTGTATTTTTAACGTCTATGTCTGATATTGGACATCTAAAGGCATATTACCTACCTGATACTTTCAGTTTAATCGAATTTACACTTTCATCAAACCAATTTGCGCGGCTTAGGAATTAGTTGTAAAGTATGAAAAATAAATCTGTGAAAGAAAGTCAAATAAAACGTTTAGTAACTCAATTTAGGTCAATATCATAATATCTTGGGATAAAGAATGAAAATTTGAAGACAGTAAAACTTGTAAAATAAATTAACTTTCAAAATTAATGCTAGACGGCGCACTCTACTAAGTGAATGAACCCAAATACGTCGGTCGGGACGAATTCTATCTGTAGTTGTTACGCTAAAATTTTAGTTACGCTTCTCTTTGAATAGAAAATTTTATTTGATATTATATTACCTATCCCAGCTGGTAGAAGTTTTGTACTTAAGTGGTAACGATTTATATTTTTTATACGGGTTTTTGTACATGTTATTGTCGTAATCATGGTCACGGTGAGACTGTGAGGGAGACACTGCCATTAGACACTTGGATTATGGTAAATGAGTAATGAGTTATTTAAATGCAATGGGTAATAACGATTCGTATTTTTAACCGACTTCAAAAAAAGGAGGAAGTTCTCAATTCGACTGTATTTTTTTTATGTTCGTTACCTCAGAACTTTTGACTGGGTGAACCGATTTTGATGATTATTTTTTAATCGAAAGCTGGTGCTTGTCATGTAGTCCTTCTTAAATTTGAGCGAGATCTGACAATGGCATCCATGAGAAAAGTATAAGTTTTATAAAGTACGTTCGCGACAAATGGACGAATAACTCAATATCACGCCAACTGATTCCGATGTTTTTTTTTATTGTTATTGGAAAGGATGTACTTGATGTGATGTCGGTTTTTTTTTGTTAAAATTTTAGATTCTATAATATAATACCGATATGCCTTATTACCTCGTAGTTTTTCTATTATAACATGACATACTACACTAACGATATCTATACGAACTGAACTCGGCAGATTTTTGCGATTTTCTTTGACACTAAAATCAAGGGATTTTGGATCCGGTTGCATTTAAAATGTTCAGTGCCCGCGGTAATGAGTTACACGGTCGAAAGTCAGCACTAATATCGACGGAACCACCAACACTATTCCGATACTGTAAAGTTCAGTGCCAGCCGTCCTTTCTGTTAAACTTCAGATGGTTTTTTTTGTTTATTTTTACTAACATTTTGCTAAAATCAAGTGTGTGTAAGCTATGCGATTTTATACCGTAATTGTTCCGATTTCAATTAACCATTGTTTATGAAAACACTGCTTATTCATAAATTATAAAAGTGTTGTTAGATTGCATGTTTTCTCAGACAATTCGGCTATCGCAGCTGCAATCCCGGCAATGTATTAATCCAATACAATTGATTTGGTATTCTGGAACTCTTCTACATGATGAGAAAGCCGCCTACTAGCAATCCTGTTAATGATGTCCATTATTCCATTCAGATCCAGATGTGTTCTATCTCCAATTCTTTTCAACATCTATGGCAAGTTTATTATGAGACGGGCGTTAGATGGTTGGGAAGGTGGTATATCCATAGGCGGCAAAAGAATTAGCAACTTGAGGTACGCAGATGACACTACTCTGTTTGCATCATCAGAGCCAGAACTGGCTCAGCTTCTTTCTAGAGTAGAGGAAGAGAGTGAATTAGTTGGCCTCACCATTAGCAAGGCGAAGACCAAGGTGTTGATGGTAGATAGATCGGGTACACTGATTCGCTCCAATGAACTCAAAGACCTGGAATTTGTTGAACAGTATATATACCTTGGCTCTCTTCTCAGTAATGAGGGTGGCAGTGAAAAGGATGGAGATTTCCTTTTCCAAATGGCGAAGACAGCGATGACTAAACTCAGTAGAATTTGGAAAGACCGCAATATATCTCGTAAAACTAAAGTGAGGCTGGTACGTACGTTGATATTCTCGATTTTCTTTTACGGCGCCGAATCCTGGACGATCAGAAAGAAGGAAAGAGCAAAGATTGACGCTTTTGAGATGTGGTGTTGGAGGCGGATGTTGCGAATTCCATGGACCAATTGCCTAAGCTTTTAAGACCGCTCAGGACAGGAAAAAGTGGAGGAACATAATGCACCGAGTGATCGACACTTCATGCTAGACACGACCTTCAGCATTGAAGATAACGACTAGGATGATGATGATTTCTTTCACGCTGAAACAAAATGGCGGTAGTCGTTACATTGCACTGATAGCAGTAGCACTGCATCTGACTGAAGATAATCCCGTTGTCTTCCTGTGGCCGTATTGAATTCGACCATATTAGAACCTTGCTACAAGATGCCTCACCGCCTAATGTTTCATAGGTTTAGGTTAGGTTTCATTAAGTTGTAATCAGAAAGATTAACGCCCCAACTCAGAGTCACTAATGGTTACTTAAATCGTTCCTTAGTACAGAATTTGTATGGTGATTCTTTACTAAGGAGCGATCAAAGTAATTGCTAGTGAGTCTGAGTTGGGGCGTAAGTGTTACGTCTAAACTAAATCGAAGTTAACAGTCGGACGTTTTCGAAAATACATTCTGAATTTTAAAACAAAGGGTTTTAAATAGTACAAGTAATATTTTTTACTTATAAATTTCAGGCTAATAACTAGCAAATCACAGACTTGCAGTTTACTCTCTGCAGATAAATAATACAAAGAAGCAGTAGCTTGTGGTTTAGCGTTATTAAAATCTGTCCATGACTAGTTGCTTCAGGCTTTTGTTACTTTGCCGGACAGTCCTGTAAATCTTGTGAAGGCAGTGTACATTTTATTTAGTAACGTAAATTTTAATATAATTCTTCGATTATTATAATAGATATAAGCTATGCTGTTATAGGTACAGTTATTTTTTAATATCTTACCTTAACTAATTGATTCAAAAGATTTATTGGAAGACGGCCTCGAAAATTGAGATTTAATTAAGAGATTACTGGCGTATAAACTATCGACACACTTTTAAGAATGTGTTACACCATACGCTTCTAAGGTTTGACGATAAACATCAGAGTAGTTTCATTTTTAAAACAGGCAAATCCCGTATTGATGTTTCTAAAACTTGGCAACCTTGTCCATAACTCGCGTTCACCAATTATACCGTTGGCCGTGGCGTCACTTGCCAGTAATGGCGGCCGTTCCCGCCTTTTTCGCTGTCAAAGCGGTTTTACGCGGGAAAGCGTGTAAAATTCGTTCAGATTCTGCACTCTGGACAGGATTTAGGTGTTATTGTATTTTAAATTTGCTGGGCCTTTTAAGGTTAGAAAAATGAAATTCTCTTTCGACATTTTACATGATTAAATTGGATAAATATAAGAAAATATTCAAATAAGTCGGGGTGATCTTAATCTCTCTAGTGGCAATAGTACATAGTTTATGTGTTACCACCGTTAACCAATACAACCTTATTTCAGAGCTTACAGGATGTCGTTGTGCAAAAACTATTGACTATTGTCATAAAGTACGTAGAATAGTAAGATCGCTGCGTTGAAAGGATTAAAGCTAATGGAGCCGAAACGTGGCATTACAATCGGCGGTGAACACAATGACTAGGTACTTCATTTGGCAGTGTCTCTGAAATACAGCGGACTCTGAAATACCGTCTTGGATGAGGAGAACTAAATTTTGTTCATAAATAAATAATACTATTATTATTGTCTTTGCCAAACATGTGACTTTTGCTCAAATTTTAATACGTAGACTTGAAGAAATTAAATGACTTATTATTCCTCTTTAAAATGACTGAGCAACAGCCAAAAATGTTTGCCTATTATATAGACACCAATAAAGACTAAACATTTTGGTTCAATTTCATAATCATATAATTATGTAATTACCTTATCATAAAAGCACAGCTATTTTTGTTATGGAGCAGGTTTGGTCTTCATTATGCGGTTGAATTTATTGGTATCTGTAGACAAACAATGGTACCAACAACAACTAGTTTAAAAGTGCTTATTCCCAGCTGGTTAGATATTACCAGCTCCAACGGCGCTATCATAAATTGCCACTGACAAAGATGACTGTTAATCCTGAGAAGCGAATATAGTCAAGTGAATATAGTCCGTCGAGAAGGGATTACAAGCGGAAGTAGAAGAAAAAATTGTGTGTATCAGCTCCGACGCATGACTGGACTTTAACGCCATCTAGTTTGCAATTTTCAAATCCGTAACAACGCCATCTAGATTTTGTGTTATGAATTACAAATATAACGCATAACGCGTAACGTAACGGAGAAAGTTTGATTTTACTCCTCATAAATTTTTCATACCCCGGGTTTAATATGAAATTCGATTCTAAAAGTTAGAGTTAACATCCAAAAAAAATACGTGCATAGCTGCATAGATTGACAATCCTAAATCCAACAAATAAAATATATAAAAATATCTTTTAGATAAGCAAATTTGCTCGATTCAAATGTTCAGAATAGTCATCGCGATCTTTATATTCAAGTCTAGTTTCAGATCAAAATTATTAGACCCAATAATGAAGACATACCTAGGCAAGAAACAAAGCGATTATGAAATGCTGATAGCTTTGGGTGAATGGAATCATATCCACAGAATAGATTATAATACTGAGGTGCTATAACGTGATGCGACTTAAGTGATCCACACGAAATGATGGTTCGATAAAATACCTATGTCATATTAAATACTATTTTACAAATCTTATACTGTTGAATGAGTAAGCTTGGTCTCCCAGATATTAAATCTTAATATATATTTTACGTGTCACGTTGTTTGTCCGCGATGGACTCCTAAACTATACGTACTTAAGCGATTTTAATCAAATTTGCACACCGTGTGCAGTTTGATCCAACTTGAAAGATAGGATAGCTTACAGATTAGGCGACACAAAGTTCGCCGAGACAGCTAGTTTAATATGAAAATTTTATGACGATTACAAAATAATATATCGCCTACGCATCCAATCAATATTTTGTCTGAGTAATTTATTTGAAACGTACCGATTTTTGCTTAGTTAATCAATAATTATCCTGAGCTTATTAATTCTTAAAGCGTGAATAAGTTGGTTTTAGATCTATTTGTTGTATAACACGTGTAAATGACATGATTCTGAAACATCAGTTTATTCCCATGGTAATATATTTGAATGAGATTGATAGAAGTGATATAGGTGTAGAATTTGATGGCAAAGTGGGGTAATTTAAATTGGAGACGCTACACTCCCCGGCGTTGGGGAAATTGGAATAAAACTTGTTGATCGTTGATATTTTTATCACAGTGATAGTTTCATAGTAGGTAACTACATGTCTAGTATTATTATAACTTCATCAGATGAAAATATAAGTATAATATAAAAGACTGCTACATTATGCACGTATTGTTATATTATATGTATCTAATTAATTATAGTAGTGACTAGGTAATTTATGCAAATACTGTAATCATAATTTTAGGACAAGAAAATAATTCCATACAACTCACTAAAATATTTTTTAATAAAGTGATTTAAGTTTACTAATACACTCGTAATACACTCGACAGTATACTGAGTATACTCGTGTATAGCTTGCCTTATTCACCTAGGTGAATTTAGGTCTACCGATTTAGTATACTTAATTACATTAATATAATTAGTATAATTAATTTACTAACGTCTCATCCACAGTACTGAATTGGTTCTCCTCTTACCTTCGTGGTCGCCAGCAATCTGTCCGAGTCAACCGTGAGGTTTCTAATTGGTCTGTTTTAATGTCTGGCGTACCACAAGGTGGCATTCTATCTCCCTTGTTATTTTCCATCTTCATTAATCTTATAACTTTCTCTCTTGACTGCTGTTACCATTTATACGCCGATGATCTGCAAATATACACGCAGGTTGATGTCAGTGGCATTGATATGGGTATAGACATAATAAATAACAACCTGCGCAAAATTGAGTCCTGGTCACAGAGATTTGGCATCGCTGTCAACCCCACCAAATGCCAGGCCATCATCATTGGCAGCTCGCGGCAGTTATCCAAATTGGATATTGGTTCACTCTCTCCTATCACGCTTGGAAATACAGTCATTCCTTACTCTTCTACTGTAAAAAATCTTGGTATCTATCTGGATTCCACTTTCAGTTGGGCCGTTCAGGTAAATGAGGTGAGTAGGTCGGTATTTGCGGTGTTGCGTTTACTAAATCGCCATAGGAACTTTCTACCTATTTCAACAAAAATGTACTTGATTCAAACTCTAGTATTTCCTATCATAGATTATGGTGATGTGTGCTACTCTGACCTGAATGAGGACCTTCTCAATAAACTGGAGCGCCTTATCAATTACTCAATCCGCTTTATTTTCTCTCTACGTAAATTTGATCACTTATCATCCTATCGTCGCCAGCTCAAATGGCTTCCTATTCGTGAACGTAGACAATCTCATATTCTTAACTATCTCTTCTCAGTTATTTTTAATCCTGTAGCTCCCGACTATCTTAAAAGTAAATTTCAGTATCTCGGTGACGCCCATGATCTAAACCTTCGTTCCTCTGATTCCCTAACTCTTGCTTTTCCCTCTCATCGCACCTGTTTCATTTCCAATTCTTTTGCTTACCAAGCTATTCGGCTTTGGAACTCTCTTCCAAAGGATGTTAGACAATTGCGCTCTAAATTCTCTTTCAAAAAAAATATTCATGCTCTCTTTTTGAAGCAACTCTCGTATTAAAATCATTTTATGTAATCTATCTATCTTTATGTTATTAATGTAAGTATTTATATATTTATCTTGTGTCACTTTTCAGCATTATTTTTCTCTATCATTATTTATCATTGTTTCTTTTTATTATTTCCCCTCTATTCGTCAATATTAATATATAAATTTTTGTTCTCCATGGCTATTGTACCGCCTTCAACTTTTCTCTGCACATCCTGAAGGTTGACTGTTAGAGAATGCTACTTAGCATTAAGTCCGCCTATTGTACCACTTTTCTTTGGTTCAATAAAGATTAAATAAATAAATAAATTAATTAATTTACTATACATAATTAGGCACACTAACGAATTAGGAATACCTGTAATGTTAGTTTTTAAGCCTGTGGATTAAATAAAAAAATTAAAAAAAAATCACCTCGATCAGTAGATTTAAATCACCTGTGTGCATAGGTGAATAAAGTACACTAAAAGTAGACTTCAGACACCTGGGTGAATTAACTCAGGTGAATAAAGTCGACGGCACCCTTTTTTTGACTTGATAATTGTTATAGTTTTAAAAATTGTCATTGCCATATAAAAAAAAAAAAACATTTTTCTGCTTGTCAAAATGTTATGAGATTCTGATACACTCATAGCAGTTAATCCTAGTCTCGGAAGATGTTAAATATGCCGCTCGTAGATAAAAATACAGTTATGATTAAAACCTGGACCTACTCAGAGTATGGAATGGATGAGGATTCATTATGAAATTATCCGCATATTATTATTATGATCGCGCTTAATTTGGCTGAAAGAGGGTAATTAAATACGCTTTAAGAAGTCAGTTCT